>OX155965.1:28767362-28852510 GCA_944548615.1 Micropterix aruncella
TTGGAATTTAATTTATAACCTTTTTTTACAACATGACATTCTTCATTTTTATAAATTTTTTCTATGTCCCCAAAAGCTGCCATTTTAATTTCCCCAGTTTCAAAAGATAAAAATGAAAATACTTTTCCTGGTGATTTTAAATTAATCCAGTTGTTACAGATATTTTTAAAAATATGCACAGTGTCATACATTCCGTACACCAGGTCATCGCTATGAGTGGGATTTTTAAAGCAAAAATTTTCATTCAATAAATTTCTAAACATTAATTGGTTAACTCGGTTATTATCAGTAATAATACAAAAAAAATTATACCCAATAGACTGCACAAATGTTATTACTTCTAATGTTAAATCTTTAAGTTGTAGACCAGTCATTCCACTGCATGGAAACAATTTCACAACTTCTTTAAAACGACATTTGGCCCAGTCTTGGTCTCTCTTCTGGATTAGTACGTAATGTACTGATCTCAGTGCTCAAATACGTCGGTAAGTTGGGGAATATATGAGGCACTGAACCTGCAATTAGTAGGGGACATCGAAGTGGCACTTCCTCCACGCTTCCATCGCTCTGGTGTATTTCTTGAGAACGAACAACTTCTTCGGAACTAAAATGGTTACTGCATACAAACGAACCAGAGCTCGGCGTCCAATTAGAGCGTGGAATAGCTCTGGTCCATCGCTTACGAAGATTATCTTCCTTCGGGAAAGAAAATGTTGAAACGGGAAGTTCTCCAGTTTTCAACGTAGAGTCATAATTTGACTTGCATCCAGGAACACAGCATCGCCTCGGCATCTAAAAAATATAAGCTAGTATTAGCGGTGATATTACACCCTAGCTGGTTCGAATTCGTTTGATATGTTTGACTACATAATAAAATTGTTTCCAGTCAGTCGATAATAGCATCGATGATGATCATCGTCATTGAGTATCGCTCGCTTGATCATCATCGTTGCCTATCGTCTCGGGAAAAGCTGCATACAGACACAGACTCAACGCTTTAGCAAGGCATACACGTGCAGACTCAACGCTCCACGCACAATGATTTGCAGAAAGGCGCTAATCTGCAAATCACTGCAAGCATGCTCAAGCAAGTTTGTAGTGTGGTTATCAATTGGCACACATCGACGATAACAAAATAAACGTAAAACAATGTCGGTGGGGCTCTACCTTCATGAACTTAATATTATTAAAGATAAAAAACGAATAACCAAATAATTACCTTGAGCGGTTAATGTAAATCGTATTTTATCCAGATCCAACGGCACACTGTCCCTGGAATGCACCAATGACTCTCGGAATCTGAAATTTAAATCAAAATTAATAAAAGCAAATATATAATGAAGTATACGAGGCAAACCAATCGGTTGATTATATTTTATCCAGATCCAACGGCGCTCTGTCTCTGGATTGCACTAAGGACTCCCCCTGGAATCTGTAATATATTTGAAGTTAAAATTAATGATGAGGTACATAATGAGGTAGGCAAAACAAGGCAATAGGTGTGTTTAGAGTGCTCAAAAACTATTATACATTTAATGGGTCTGATAATGTCTTTTGATCTGAACAATCAGTCTTATGGTTCTCGACTGATAGAACGTCGATATTACATTACATTACATTTTCGTCGTGTCCAATTGACGGCTAAAGACCGCTCTTGGACGTGTCAAAATAATTGTGCAAGGTAGTAAGTCTCGTTACTACTCTTTACTGAACATACATAGGTAGTCAAGAATTAACTACTAGATTGTCAAACTATAAATATAAATAATCAAAATAGAAGCCTAATATTTGAAGTAGTTAGTAATTTGAAAAGATACGTAGTAAAATTATTCATCGTAATATTCAAATTGTCAGTAAAATGTTAAATAATAAAATCAAATCTACGTTATGAATTTTAAACTAAAAGTACATATATAAGACCATCTTGAGTCTTATATATCACCGCAGGACGTTTTAACGATTCATCGTTCTATCGACCGTGCAGTGAGCGTAGAAGACTTTGGACAATAACAATCCGACGTCTAGCTACGCCACAACCCGTGAGAGTCCAACGCCTTACCGCAAGTTAGCCAGGAATAAACCCGGCGGTCTCGAGATACTCGCACCCTCACTTCCAATTGTGACCAGATTTCTCCAGTCTCTCGATTGGTTCCGAGTTCGAGGTCGCTTGCGCGTTCCTCTCCCTTACGAAGCGGTGAAACAGAGTACACCGAATCTATCGCGGACCAAGGCGTCCTTTGCCCGGCTCTGAACCGGGATCGAGTCGCCGTAAGGTACGCAACCACCCCCGCTCTATAGGAAACAATACAGTTCCCAGACTCCCTCCCCCGACTGTTAGTCGGAGAGCACAATCGATTGGCTTGCGCCGCACGGTGCGCAGACCGTCCAGGAGCGCCAGAGGTTTGATTCCCAGGGGAGACTGGTTGACCCAGTGTCCTACCCAGGTTCGCACCCCGTGCGTGGAGGCCGTCGGATGGGTGTTGACCCGTGAGTGTGACCGACCCTGAACACATGGGTCATCGTGGCCAACTCATCATGGGCCCGTTAGCTCCCAATATATAAGACCATATAAAATAATCAGACAATAAGGCTCTACTATTTTAAGTAATTTAAATGGGCACAATATTTGAAAAATCATGATCCTCAAATTCGGCCAGATTATAGAAAGGGTGGCCTATCAGCATCTCCTTAATGTTTTTTTTTTAATTTTATGTCCTCCAGCTGTTTAAATTTTGTAGGGAGTAGATTATAAAATTTAATGCTAAGATACAAGTAGCTTTTCTGTACTTTTGCCAGTCGTATTTAGGGTACGCATAAAAGCGAGCTACCGCGGGTATGATGCAAGTGAATGTCTGAATTAATTGCAGTTTCTGCTTCATATGCATATTGCTGTGATATTCTTAAACGAGGCCTGGTTGGCTGTGGCCAGGCAGGTTAAAAAAAAGCTATTTTGTTGCATGCATTACAAATAAAAGCTTGTTGTAGAAGATCAATTAAATATTTACCTGAAACCGTTATCGTAGATAGTATCAGAAAATGAGGCGGACTCTCTCTCTCAATTTCACTCAGACAAACGCATCAGGGAATCTGTAATTTATTTGCATTCAAAATAAACAACACTCTAAAATATAACATGATGTCGACATATATGATTGTGTTAATAATAGCACTAATTAGGTAAAGGATACTTTTAAAAAATGATTACGCCATTAATATTTAATAGATATGAACTAAAACTGTTAATGAAATCTGTAAAATTAGCGATAATAACGATAATAACTTGCGGATTAGAGAACACGACAATTTGAGGTTATGTTTCTATGTAAAACAACATATTAACGCAAATTTGTCGATAAAAAGATGTATATTTACCTTAAATAGTTGTTGCAGATAGGAAGATCAGTATTATACATTAAACACATTCAAAACTATACATAAAAACCACAAAAACTGTCACAAAACCCCAAGCGTCGACACAGTTTCGAACTGTCACAATACTGGGATAAGGTGCTTACGGTGGCAGGCCGCACATCAACCGGTTCACCGCGTCGTTGCCAGATCTCTCAGTAGCATGGCTTGAGATAGAGAAGGCAATGTTATACCAACAACCCAAAGACCCGCGGGTCCCTAACACTGTGGACATCTACTCGCACCTTTGTAGCTAAGCCACATGTTAGGGCTAAGTTAAGGCTGCTTGTTTTCGTAACAAACAATGTTTGCGCTTCATCCGATATTAAACTGTTGAGCCCGGTGTCCGCTTGAGCTGCGCGGCGATCTCAATACAGCTCATCATGAAGGCTGCGTGTGATGTAAAAAAAAAAACGAAAAGTCACGTATAGATAATACTGAAACGAGAAATTGAAATCGTCATTCAGATTTTGATTTTAAAATAGTTGGAGCATTTGCAATTGCTTACGCACCATTTTTTCCTGATACTTTTGCCTTAACTTTGCGTAAAATCGATGAAATTCATTGCGGAATTTGGGCAACTACTTTCAAACGATATGTAGTGGTCTTTCTCAATACTTCGAACAGGTCTCTCCTGCGCAAGCTGGAAATGTTTGGCTGAAATAACAAAATAAAACGCGAATGTTCAGATGTGCCCAAAGTAAGACTAATGTGGACATTCCGAAAATATATATGTCTCTATATGGATAAATACATAAATCACAAATATTTCTTTTAAAAAACCGTAATATAAATATATAATACCTAAATACAGTAGATAGTTCAGTTTTTGCAACGGCAGTCATGTTTTTAATTCCTTTTAATTACAAACTTTTATTTATCGTGCAATTATGTTGAACCATTTCCTCTTACCATATGAAGTTGAAATTTACACGTCGTTTCAGTTCGGATGGCATTGCATTTTTATGGTAAGCATGACCTACACCCAGGATCGGCACACGACGAGGAAACTCTTCCACGGTCAACAGCATAGGCACACAAATTTGTATACGAATTCAATAATGATAGCTTCATCTAAATTTCACCATGACATGTCTGCTGCACTCAGGGTTGGCTCCTGACGACGGAACTCCTCAACGCTCAACAGCACAGAAACGAAATTTTGTATACGCATTCCATTATGGTAGTCCGTTTTAAGTTTCATCACGACAGGGCTGATTCACTCAGGGTTGGCTTCCAACGAGGGGACTCTTCAACGGTCAACAGCACAGAAACAAAATTTTGTATACGCATTCAATTACGGTAGCCCGTTCTAAATGCCACTGTGATGTGGCTGCTGCACTCAGGGTTGGCTAGAAACAGTGCATTTTAATATAAGCTTGTTTTTAAAAATGTGTTTTCACCATTAACCTACTTATTTCTCCTTTTTTGTCAGTATCAGAGGTGCATTTCTTTTCTGCCCTGGTCAAGATGCTCCATATTGGCTAAATACTTAACCCGCATCAGCCACCGTATCTATCTCAGCAGCCACATCCAACCCTGATTAGCAGCATTCTCCCGGAGGTAACCGATGACGAGACCCTGAAGTCTCGCATGTTGTCCTATTAGATTACTTCTACCCTCAATGGTAGGCATCGTTAGCACCCTGGATTACTACAAATCAATAAATTCTTTCAATGATTTTTTTGAAAATTTCCTATCTAGCTTTATTTGCTAACATTAAAACTATTAATTTTAGATTTAAATTACCAAACCAAGGTATGTGACCCATCGTAGTTTTCGGTTCGGAATACACCCGGTTTGTCTGTGGCTTCTGGGTTCGCTCAACTCGCGGATCAGCTCCCACCCAGTAGCATCCTCGAAGAAGAAATTAACCTGGAAGTGCCATTGTATACTCTGCTAGCGGCTGCAGCCCGCAGTCGAAGACACTTGGGATCAGACGTGCGATCCGAGGTCACACCCGGGGCGAAACTGGGCGGTTCGCACACCGTGTCATCCTAGCTTGCGCAATTCGGCGAATAATCGGAGGAGTCTGAAAACATATGTTTCCTAAGCAGCAGTGGTAGTTGTCGAACTGACATCATCTATCTTGAGAATCGATCCGTTGACCACTCGATCCCATGTGATTTTGACGTGCAAAATTCCATCTGAATTACCCCTAACGTCAAATAAAGGTGCAAGCGACATCGAATCCGTGACGAGACTGGAGGACGGAGAAATTCGTCCAAATCTGGTAGTAAGGGCTCGAGGCTGGGCCGCATTTTGCACTTCCCAGTGTCTCGCGGTAAGGCGTTGGACTCTTACTAGCTGATCGCGTAACTTAACTGTGAATCGTGTTGTCCGACATGATACTTGGGAATGACCATATCTGACGAATTTTAGTTTTATGAGTTTTTTGAAAAACATAGGCAATAATTTAAAAAAAATTCTAAGTGAATCCCTCGATAAGGAACCAATTTAAAATTTGGACTCAAAAAAGTTGCTCATCGCCTTGGACATTGAGGCTTTAAACTTTCAGGCACGTTTACTCCTACAATGTAAGCGGTGAGTGTGTTTTACGAGTATTATAATTTAATTTCATAATATTGACTGGTTAATGCTCTAGGGCAGCAATTAGCCATTTTTTTTTATTTAGGCCCTAAATTAATTACAATTAATTAAAACGTGTGAGCGCTCTAAGATTTACGATAAACATGCATTTCCATTAACACCGTTATACCACCACTACGTAAAGATAGTTATTCTGTGCCTGCGCTGCGTTATAGCACTTAGTATGCGCCTAGTAGCCGGCGCGAGCGGACGTAGAATGTGCGCTTGACGCGTCGTCAACGCTGGATTTTGATGGGTCAAACTCTAAAAAATTGACCCCGGCTCTTTTTTCGCGTGTATGCCCATTTCCGATATTTTTCTGAGGTCTCATGTCGTCTTAAGTCATTACGTTCTTTCCATGGGAGACAGAATGGCATGATGTCGTTATAACTCCCTAAACTGGCGGTTCTCCCGTACTAATCGACACCCCACAATGTCCAAAATACAGGTTTATAGACTAGTTTGTGTCAATCTAAAATTAGGGCGCGCATTTTAGCAATCATAAATTCATCATTTAATCCGAGTATCTGAAATCTCGCCTGAATCGCGACACTGACAAAAAATCATGTATGACACTATTAGCCCCTAGCGTATCAGTCAGTATCCAGGCTGTAGTTGACACAAAAACGGACCAATCTGGGTTAATGTGTTCATTCTGATGATAGCGCTTTTGTAGTGTTACACATACATGTAGTAGAGTGATATACAGGGCGCTAACAAAGAGAGATGTTTTCCCCGGATACAATGCCGCGAGAAAGCAAATAGGAAATAGGCAACTCGGCTAATAATAATATATCACTACATATTATGGTAGCTTTCATTCCCAAATAGATGCTGTTCAATCATGGATAAAACGTGACATTGTAATGAAAGGCGATCAAGTTTAGTGACGTGAGAACCCTTATTTATTTATTTATTTTTATTTTATTTTATTTATATTTACATATACATTCAAATGCATGAGCACAACAGAAAATGAAATGACATTTTTTTGTTGTGAAGAAGAAGGCTGCCCGCAACTTCTCCTAAATTTTTAGACCTATAAGTCCACCGCCCCCCAAAATATTGTAGCAAGAAAAAGGGGGACGAAAAGATCAGCTTTTTCGACTTCAAGGTGGTCTGGTTGGCAAAGGGACAAATCTACCCTTGAAAATTAGGTACTTTCTGAAAGACACATTCATTCCTTATTGAATGATACCTTGCTAAGGAAAATTGATTTTATAGTTTTTCCAGGAAAAAATCGAAGGTAAAAGGGTCACCGGTGTCACAGTGGTCGTTAAAGGGTTAAACATCAAAACTCAGTATAAATTAGGAAAACCATAGTATTGAAATAAATCTACTCAATTTCCCTTTCATCACAATCTGATTTGACAACATACGAGTTTAAAGCATCTCCTCAAAATAAAGCATTAAACAAGTAAATATATTACAAAGAATAAAAACACGACTACTGTCACAGAAAGTGAACTATTGCATTTACTATTACTATTATGGTTTTTTTAATGAAATATTTGTGGTTTATATATGTATCCATATATGTAGATACATGTTTATTTTCGCAATGTACTTATTCAAACGTTTCATTTAACACAAAACACGATATATTGATGTTAATTTATTGACATTTGGACATTAAGACAACTACTTACTTAATATTTAGCCAGTTAAGGTGACCTATGACACTCGAGACGACATAACTATTCTAACAATACCACACACTTCTAAATTCGTGTAAGCATTTAGAATTTATGGTGGAATAAAAAACGGAAAGCATAAATAGATGAAGCTTTAATACATTGCACTCCTTTTTGGTTAGGCAGTCGTGTAAAAAATGACGGAATTTTCCATAACCTATTGAGTGTCTCAATATAATCCATCTTTTAATGTTTTAGTTCGTATTATAACGAGCAAAACTTTCGGTCCAACTCAACAATTCTCAAGAATTTAATAGAATGGAGCGATCATGCGAGTGTAATTCTTCAGCAAAGGAACGTTCTCATGCAGGAAGCGCTGAAAAGTTGTTTGTGGTTTCTTCCCCGCATTTTCAGGCGGACTTACAGGAAGAGCGCGACTCAAAACCGCTACTCGATATTGTATTCGGCGAAATTTCAGCGGCTGAAGTTTACAGTTTGGAACTGAATGTTTTAACTTTCCGAAGTGGGATTGGCGTTTTATGTAACCTAAAATTGAAATCTCAGGAGCTACTCATAATCTGTAACTGATAGTGTACTCAGTTACAGATTACAAGTAGCTCCTGAGATTTATCACTCCTTAGATTTCTATTTCAGGTTACATAAAACGCCTGGAAAACTTTTTACAGTGGAACTGCCGCCCAGAGACGACTGGCTACAAATCCAATTGCACTGGGAGGCCGGCAGCCTTAAATGGTATACTGATGGGTACAAATCGGGACTGGACGTAGGCTGCGTTATATATGGAGAGCGACCAAACTTCGAAAGAAGTGTAAACTTGTGGAAATACGCCTCCATATTCCAAGCGGAGGTATACGCCATTATTGAAAGTGCGGATATCAACCTCCATAAGAACTACGCTACCCACCGTCTTTATATCCACTCGGATAGCAAGGCAGCTGTTATGGCACTAGCCTCGAATATTATTATTTCAAAGCTAGTGCAAAACTGCGTATCACTACTGAATTCCCTGAGCGAAAAGAACAGGGAATTCCGAGGAACCCATACGAGGAAAATGAAAAAGCTGACGAACTTGCTAAGACGGGAGCAAAGGAAACGTTATACGACCCTGAACCTTGCTGTTGCGTACCAAAAAGCATTGCAAACCTAATGCTCAAACAAATATGTTTAGAACAATCCGTCAACCACTGGAACAACACGCCAGAGTTGAACCAATCCAAAGCGCTCATTAAGGCTTACGACCCTAAGACGGCCCGTGAGGCCTTATCGCTAAATAGGAACAATCTACGCATACTGGTGAGGGCGCTCACGGGGCATTGTGGCCTTAAAAAACACATGTACAACCTCAAGCTCCGAGACACAAAAATGTGCAGGTTCTGCCAAGGGACAGAGGAAACTCCCCTGCAACTCATGTGCGAGTGTGGCTCGCTGGTGCGTAAAAGATACACCCACTTGTGTGGTCATTACCTCCAACCTAAGGATGTAAAACAATCTGGCTCCAAAAGCCTGTTGCTGTTCTTAAATGATACGAAGCTTAGCGCAGAACTAAAGTAGGTGGCGAACACAATAGATCAGCAATGTCGCAGTATTAATCAGCAATGTCGCAGCAAGGTCGCAGTATTACAAGGCTCATAAAGACCTTAGAATTATGATTATCATAATTCTAAGGTCTTATTATAACAATCGCTAATATCATTATAACAATCGCTACCTTATTGCGAGAGAATTATATAATATTAACGAATTATAATTAGATTACTGACAATTTCCATCTCGATTTTTTTTATTTTTTTTATTTAAATTGACATTTGTACCATTTTATTGATTATTATATTATTACTATTATTTTTAATTGTCTCCCATAATCAATTATAATTCTTACTTACAGGACCATTTAATTTTAATATTATAATTTCACGACTATCTAGTTGGTGGTGAGTCTCTAATGAAATCTTTTTTTGTTGCTCTGTAACTTCGGGAGTTGTATTTTCCACGTTTTCGAGTCGCAGGGCTAACGGGAACGGACAAGTTACAACCTGTGCAACGAGACCGTTCTATTTATTGAAAGTTTATTTACGCAAGTTTATATTATCTAATATAACTCTATATATATTATCTAATATAACTCAATTATGTGGTGAGTCTCTAATGAAATATTTAGTGTACATTTTAAAGTTATTTTAACATTAAGCGGCTATATAAAATGTCTAAACAACTATGTAAAGTTTTTTGAAGACAATAAATGCGATTTGATTTGATTTGATTTGATTTGATTTAGAAAAGCCCCACACAACAAATTAAAATTACATAAAACGCCAATCCCATTTCGCAAAGTTAAAACATTCAGTTCCAAACTGAAAACTTTAGCCGCTGAAATTTAGCTGAATACGATATCGAGTACAGTTACAGATTACAAGAAGAAGACTTAATATTGTAATTAAAATAATATTAAGGTGGAGATCTCTTGTTCACGACACGTTTTTTTCAATGTACGGCAATTTCAGCTCTTGTCCACTGCACGGTTTTATCGCCGTACCTTGCTTTAGGTACATCCATTTTGTAAACAGCTTCGAGGATGACGTAATAATCTTGCCGTGAATACGCCCGGTTCCATGGATAAGCTCTCATACATTGCCAAATAACACATAATATACAAAATCGAAGACTATCGCGGTTGTTTGACATTATAAATAGGATAGAAAACGAATTTACCGCGTGAAATTTGTAGGACCCGACGTTTCGGTGACGTTGCAGCCGCCGTTGTCTAGGGTAGACTGAAGAGCTGTCAGTCCGTTGTTTTGCGGGTAGGCCGCAAACCGCTGCCGCCACTGCGTAGGTTATAACGGTGGTGGGGGGCCGGGCTCGGAGCGCGGGAATTTTTAAAATCCGTCTTGCACACAACACTCACTGTATCCTGTTTTACGTCTTTACTTCTTAAAATCTTCTTCTTCTTAAAATGTTCCCGCCGCCGAACGCCGAACGCAAAGACGTAAAACAGGATACAGTGAGTGTTGTGTGCAAGACGGATTTTAAAAATTCCCGCGCTCCGAGCCCGGCCCCCCACCACCGTTATAACCTACGCAGTGGCGGCAGCGGTTTGCGGCCTACCCGCAAAACAACGGACTGACAGCTCTTCAGTCTACCCTAGACAACGGCGGCTGCAACGTCACCGAAACGTCGGGTCCTACAAATTTCACGCGGTAAATTCGTTTTCTATCCTATTTATAACATAATATACAAATTTCGCCGCAAATAATCACGGCTTGGCAAGGGGGTCGCACCGTGCTGTTTTTTTTGAGGTGTCCGTGGTTATTCATACTCAACTTGCGACAGTGCCTATATGAGTCGAATTAACCCTCCAACCGCGGGAGGCGAATTAACCCTCCAAACCCTCACTGAACGTTCTGCTCTTTCCATACGATTTTGTAAGCTTTTATCGCCTTGCATATAACTTCTGTATTTCCGCTATTTCCCTTTGAATCTTTTTTTGTTGCTCTGTAACTTCGGAAGTTGCGTTTTCCACGTTTTCGAGTCGCAGGGCTAACGGGAACGGACAAGTTACAACCTGTATATAATCAATGAATGACGATATATATATATAATCAGATCGTCTAATCAACGAATTTACGCATCGACCAGGGATTATAATAAACTTTATATGGAAAACATTATGGAAATTAAAAATGGTCACATATCAGATCCTCTGTGACATATTGATCTCAAACAGGATAAAAACGAATTTAACGCGTGAAGTTTGTAGCCCCCGATTTTTCGGCGATGTTGCAACCGCAGTTGTCCAGCGTAGACGCTGTCAAACATCTTCCGTTTTTCCGCGTGTATGTGCACTGCCACTACGCAGATTATAACGATGGTGGGGGGTGGGTTCTCCTTTTTTTACACGACTGCCCAACAAAAAAGGAGTGTAATGCGTTCAAGGTTCATCTTTGTATGTTTTCCGTTTCTTTATTCCACTATAACTTTTAAACGCTCAAACCGATTTAGAAGAGTGTGGTATTGTTAGAATCATTGTCATTTTGAGTGTCTTAACCTCACCTAACATTAACTGTCAAAATAACAAGTAGTAGTAGTAGTAGGTAGAGCGGGGGGCTTGGTTCCAGCCCTTGATAAAATAACAAGTAAATACCTAGTTGTCTAAATGTCCAAATTTCAATAAATGAATATGAATATATCTATCAAATGAAAGGTCTGATTGAGTACATTCCGAAAATACATAAATTTGTACCATATATCTATATGGATAAATATATAAATTGTAGTGGCGGAACCATTATTTTGAATTTCGAGCGGTTTGAGTGTCCAACTCTACCGGCAGGTGGACAGCGGAAATGGCGGCATCGAAGTAGCCGGAAGTAGAGAATAAAAGAAGATGGCGGGGGGTGAAGACGCGTGCATGTGTGGCGTGTCGGTTAATTAATAAAAATAAAGTTAAGAAAGCATGTAATTCATCCCCCACATAACAAATTATATTTCACAAAAAAAAACTAAAAATATATTATAACGTTAAAAAAATATATTATAAATTCAGTGTTCACTTTTTATAACGGCAGTCGTGTTTTTATTACATTTTGGCTAAGTTTTGTGTGATTAAGTGGTGTCAAATCGTACCTTCGAATAAACTATCGAAATTTACCTTTCGTCTTACCCCTTCTTGATTAGACGCTACCTTTTCACTAGTATATTATAGTTTAATCAACAAAGCTACGCATCTATCATGTAGTTTAATAAATCTTTTCAAAATATTTGGGATCTCGTGATATTGCATTTTTAAATCCAGATTGGAAAAATACATCGGTATTTAATTCCTTTCGCTTTGCATCGCACGAACGAGTCACGCACCAGTCCGAGTGGCCGGCAAACAATCTGCGTCGCAGCACTCTCCACCGCTAACTTCACTTGACGTCGCGTAATGAATGCTTCCTGCGGGCTTCGGCCGTGAATTTGTTTAGCCTGCGTTAGTTTAGCGTTAATGAGTGTACACGACAACTCTCAACTTAATTAAACTGTTGTCGTAATAAACTTAGCCCCGAACGGCCCGACTCAAATGTCGGCCAAGTCGCGGGAAATGGCCACGCCGGCAAATGCGGCTATAATTCACAGTAATTAGAGGGAAAACCTGATGGAAATTAAACGCGGAGTCACATATCAGATCTTCTAAAATAAGACCTCAAACTTTGAAAGTTACGCGATTGCCAGCTGCCATCAGTGTGACATCTCGAGAGTGTGCACTTGGCAACTCCAAGCGTCGGGCCAAGGTTTGTTAGCGGAACTTACTGTGACCTATATTTATGGGCAACTGGAGCTGTCAACTACAACGGGCGAACCCATCACCTCAGGAATTTGATCGTTCTGTCTTCGGTGAGGTTAGCATACTTAAGACGAAAAACAATCCACTGTCCAGTTATGCCACCTGCCCGTCAGAGGCCAACGCCTTACGGCGAGGCACCGGGAAAGGCATAGTGGTTAGGTCGCCTTACCTTACCTTACATTATGGACATTTTATATATAATTGTATCCTCGGACTATTTAAATTTGATTCTTTATCGGCGATATAATTTTTCCATTTATTGCGATTTATTATTATGATTAATTATAATTTTTCTATTTACTACGATATTATATTATTATTATTCATTTCGATTATTCCACCATTTATTAAATGTTATTTTTCCAGCACACTACAGTTACATTACACTGCACTCACATTACAGTGTTTATTATTATTAGTTAATTTTAATATTATTTGATGCCTAACATATTTTTTTTAATTTAACAGTCTAAAGTATGCACAAGCCACTGTCTACTTGGTACGTTTGCCTTAGTACGGGCCTAGGCCTAGTTAGGCGGCGTTGATTTAAAAAAAAATGTGGTCTGCGGTGCTTTCTATTTTGCTACTATTTACATTTAAGCCTCTAGAGTTAATGCTACAATGTAGGTACTGCCGTGAAAAATGTGCTTTTCTTTAATAAATAAATTAAAATGTTACTGGTTCAGTTTCTGGCTGGGTCGCCATTTTCCGCATGGATAAAATTAACGGAATTGCATTTAAATTCTGTCGATCCAATGCAATAACAAGACACACGCAAATATACATATAAATACTCTATAGCAGGGTTATAGTGAAATTTGGGGGTACTAATTCAAATTACAACTTTCTAGGTGTCCCGGAATCTGGCCTGCTGATTGTACCCTGGCATTCTATGGCGACAAACTGTCTGCTCTGAAAGTATCAGCTTTTCCAAAACTCTTTTACTTTTTTATCGCTGGCTCTTAGCTATTAGCATATTATTTAAAATAGTTAGAATAAGCTATATTTTTTAAATTGGGAAAGCAAAGTGGATGTGAGTCGCCTAACAATTACTTTGACAAAGACGTTGCGGTTTCATCGGATCACGTTTCTCTAACAGTGAATATGCATTTAACTCGTTATTTATTAGTACCGTTCGATGATGATGGATCTCCGCTATGTCGATTAATTTAGTTTGCACAGTAGCGTTCGGCTAAACAAGTCGTCGGGCGAAGCGTTTGCTTTGATTCGAGCGTTGTTTATTTGAACGTCTGCGATATTATTGCTCCCGCGGTTGGCTCCACTTTGAATCAACAGCGCCGCTCTGATTACATTTGCATCTGTGCCCGGTCAAAATAAACATATCCAGTCTGGAACCCTGCACTTTGAATTAACGTTTCATATCGAAGATCACCATAAACAGTGTACATTCAATCGAATCGGGAATCAGCTGCCAGTACAAATTTGCGTTCGTTGAATGGATCCTGCGAATGGAAATAAACCACTAAAGTAAGTGGTCGAGATCAATGACAGAGTTTACAAGCGCATGTCTAGATTACGTAACATTTAAATGTGCATAATACTCTTTCTTACACGACTGCCCACCAAAAAAGAAGTGTCATGTGCTCAGGGTTCATCTATGTATGTTTTTCGTTTATTTATTCCACCATAACTTCTAAACGCTTGAACTGATTTAGAAGTGTGTGGTACTGTTAGAATCTATATGAAGAGCCAACGGGATAAAGGGGCTCAGTCACATTTATTAAAATGTTCAGGAGAGTGATTTCAAGATTTAAAACCATTGTAAAAAAAAGGATATTGATATTCAAAGTGAACACTAACATAACTAATAGGTTACTTATTGGTTAACTAAAGGAATATTAGAAACTGTATTTTACTTTTCTAGTTTACTTAGAAAAAGAAAAAAATTACCCTAACTCCCATTCCCACTAAAAATGCTCTTGGTATGAAATAAACACTGAGAATTGTACAGAGCTGTCTATATGCTTATGTCAGATGATTATGACAGTTTGCATGCGTCAAATACACTCATCTGCATGACATATCGGTAGTAGTATTGACAGCGAAGTAACTTTTTTATCTACGTAATAATTTGGACAAAGCCCCTTTATCCCCAAAATCACATGGACTGAGGTCTTTCATCCCTGTCACTAAGACACTGTTTCTATGTTGTAGCTGTGGACTGGGCTCTTATATGCCCGTTTGGAAAATTCCATATTATAGAGCAAAAAAAACAACTACGACAACATCATTAACTTCATTTTGCCAAAAATGTGACTGAGCCCGTTTATCCCGTTGGCTCTTCATCTGTCATTCCGAGTAGCATACGGAACGGTGACTGTCCAAATATCATGTAAATAGTTGTCTAAATGTCCAAATCTCCAAATGACAATAAATAAATATAAATTTATAGTGTTTAGTGTCAAAGGAAAGGTTTAATTGAGTAAATTCCAAAAATGTATCTATATGGATAAGTACATTCTTAAAATATTACATTCTTAAAATATATGTATCTATTTTTATACTTACAAAAACCACTAATATTTCATAAATAAACATTATTATTTTTTTTGTAACGGCAGTCTTGTTTTTTATGCCTCCCATATTATCTCCCCACCCCGCAGTTGTTATTCGCCACTATGAAACAAATTCGGGGCAATACCTACGTATACTCCTATATGGATTATCCACTCTTCCATTTAACACCTTATAATAATGTAGAATTGAATGCATCTCCTTTCTTACATAGAGGGAATTGTAATCAAGCATACCGTTAACAAAATGACATAAATAAAACGGTTTTGTCACCCAAAATTTTCCAGGCAAGTAACTATGGATGGATTTCTTCTGAATATTAATTTCATAAATTTCTCTCGACTGCAGATGATTGGGACAACCGTCTCGGCCGGCGCCGTTAGTGTCTTGGCTGGGCGAGGTTGGACCAGGTGCCAATAGATAGAAATAATGTTTATATTCTGGCGTAATACGAAAGAATAGAGTAGCGCATTCCGATTTTTAAATGGAGTTCGCGCAAACGGTGGGCGGTGCGTCCCGTGCGGGACGTTACACATTTTGACGTAGGCAAGCGAGCGTCCCGAGCGGGACGATAGACATTTAAAATATATGGCGGAATTTAATTGGTATTAGTTTAGCTTGTTTGTTTGTTTATACTCTTTATTGTGAATTGTCACAATGGGCGGGTTTATTGTCATATGATAATCTTTTACAACCAACCCTACTATGATGTGTTATATGTATGTGTGCGTGTAAGATGTCTGTAAGTGTGTGTCTTGTTATTGCATTCGATCGACAGAATTTAAAATGCAATTCCGTTAATTTGATCCCAACGGAAAATGGTGACCCATCCGGGATATTCCTTGTATATGAGATATTCCAAACAAAATTTAACAATGTGGTTTTAGACCAGCAAGGCATCATTTAAGTCCAATATTTCGAAATCTGATATCAACCACAACATTTTTAATTCTTGCCGTGACCAAATGTTGCTTGCCTATCAAATTTCAGTATAATCGGATTAAGAGTTTGGGAGTTATCATAGCGGAATACACACACACAGTTAGACAGACAGATAGACAGGAACACACAGATTTTCATCGGGAAATGGTCTTAATCGCCTTAGGGGGGCTCTAAATAGATATTTCCGTCTTGATCTCGACAAAAAAAGTGCTTTCACAATACTTTCCCTCCTTGTCGGTTTGTGGGCCGGAAAGTAATATAAAATGGATCATGTTTATACTGTTTGAGTAACTAGCTTCAGAAGGTAGAGCTCCTCATGATATTTCCATTTTTCACAGTCGTGTGATAATTACAAAATTTTAACAAAAAAAAATCCGACTTCGTTTTTTTTTTATAAGTGCAGCAGCCATTTCATGGCGAAACTTAGAACGGGCTATCATAATTTAATACGTATACAAAATTTCATGTCTGTGCTTTTGACCGTCCCTCCCTCGTCGAGTTCCCTCGTTGGAAGCCAACCCTGGGTGCCGCAGTCCTGTCTTGGTAAAACTTAGAACGGGCTGTCGTAATTGAATGCATATACAAAATTTTGTATCTGTGCTGTTGATCGTTAAGGAGTCCCCTCGTAGGCAGCTAACATTGAGTGTAGCAGCCACGTCATCGTGAAATTTAGAACGGGATATCATAACTGAATGCGTAAACAAAATTTTGTGTCTGTGCTGTTGACCGTTGATTAGTCCCTTTGTCGAGAGCCAACCCTGGGTGAAGAATTAGGTCATGCTTACCATAAAAAAAATACATTGGCATCGAAACTAAACCTACATGTAAATTGTCAACTCCGTATGAATATAATTTCAGCGGTTTCGGGGGCTTAACCCATTACGTTTGTGGAATATTTATTTCGGCTGGAAGTCAGCGATGCAAAATGGAAACAACATAAAGAGCTCTATACCCTCTCATGCTAGAAAACGTACAATTTCGAATTTTAGACAAACACTACAGACAAAATCCATTTTTAACAGTCTTTAAAAAAAGGATAAGGATATCAATTCGGTTGCATCTTTTTTTTTATGTTTGTTACCTTAGAACTCCGTCATTTATTTACCGATTTAGAAAATTCTTTTTTTAACTTCTAGATTGGTCCCAATTTTATCAAAATCCTGTTCTGATCATGGAATCCATGAGGAATTGAGGGAACTCCTCAAATATTATCATATTTGAGGAGTTCCCTCAATTCCTCATGGATTCCATGATCAGAACAGGATTTTGATAAAATTGGGACCAATCTAGAAGTTAAAAAAAGAATTTTCTAAATCGGTAAATAAATGACGGAGTTCTAAGGTAACAAATATAAAAAAAAAGATGCAACCGAATTGATATCCTTATCCTTTTTTTAAAGACTGTTAAAAATGGATTTTGTCTGTAGTGTTTGTGTAAAATTCGAAATTGTACGTTTTCTAGCATGAGAGGGTATAGAGCTCTTTATGTTGTTTCCATTTTGCATCGCTGACTTCCAGCCGAAATAAATATTCCACAAACGTAATGGGTTAAGCCCCCGAAACCGCTGAAATTATATTCAAGGGCTCAGCGAGTCTACTAGAGGCAGACGAGGCCGACAAATTAAAACTCTAACGAGCGAGCGACGAACAAGCAATCGCTAATGAAGCTGGAAGCAACAGACGGTTTTTCGTCGTCGTTTTTTCTCGCATCTGTAAGCGTCTGGTCGGTATTCAAATTGACATTGCAAACATTTGTTTTGACGCCCATCTGCATTCGCGCGGAAAACGTTTTAGTGAAATGGAAAACGAGCGGGGAAGGCTGCGGATCGGACGCTGTTTGCATTTCAAAGAGCGAAATCATTTTAAAAATCTGGCCCGCACGAGAAAGGGAAATATTATTAAAGGAAGGATGCACTATCCCAAGTTAGAAGTTAGAAGTTAGAAGTTAGTACATAAATAACTTCAGCATTAAATAGGAAGGATAACATCAAGCTAACCAAAAAAAAATACGTGTTTTTTTGTCACAACCGTGCCCCACGGTAAAGCTATAAAAATAAAGAGTTAATAGCTAAACGAGATTAAAAAAACACACGACTGCCGTTACAAAAAGTGTGCTAAAAAATTTAAGACAAGTTGTATTACTTAGGACGGGAAAGACACTCGAGAAATATTTCCAGAGTAGACAGGGTAAGTCTACTTGACAACGGTTGCAACATCGCCAAAACTTCGGCTGCCACAAAGTTCACGCGGTATATCCATTTTTAACACGCTTTTATTAGGTCGACCTGTATGTAACTAACTATGTAATGGAATCTAAGGTAACTAATTTAATCTTCCAAGGATCGTAGCGTCATGAAAATTGGCAGCTGTATGTAGTTCTGATGATAATACAATAATATGGTACTATCGAACTGATCTGATGATGGAGTCGGAAGATATGAACTGGAACTTCATGTTCTTGTCTGTCAAAGTCTTGTTATCAACTTTGATTACGATTAAGTTTCATGGTGTGATGATGAAGCCGGAAGACAGGAACTGGCATTCCATGATGGAAAATCGTATCATAGTCGTGTTTGCACATGTGAGAAAGGTCACGTAATGGACTTTGAACACGATCAGGCTTCAAGGTTATAACAAACCTATTATATATTGACTTGTAAATATTGAGTGTAAATAGTGTAAATATTGACATAGGTGCCTGTATAAAATGTATATATACCTGTACATGAAGAGTGTAAATATAATAATATTGATATGTCTATATACGATGTATATTGACGTGAGTTGTTGGTTGCTGGTTATGTCCAAAACAACTATATGTAAAGATATTATTTTACGTGCATTTATAAAAGCGTGTTTTTAGTGTTTTTTTAAACTATTAATTTATTATCCTCTTCATCTAGAAATTGTCAAACAACCGCGATAGTCTTCGATTTCTATTTTCGACGCTATGATACTATTTTCGAAGCGTATTTAAATTTAATTCAATATTCAAACTGATTCTCACTGTTTACCTCCCCTATTTTTAGTTACAAGTTTTGTGATTCTTTGTCACCATACTCGTCATAGGTTGCTCCAACACACGTCTACTTTTTATCGGAATTTGGACAACTTTTTACGAGGGAAAAAAAATCGACACGTAAAGGGATGCTCGTTCGTTAGCGTGTCCGGGCCAGGTTAGGACTAGTCTCTCCAAAAGTATGCGGCCTGTATGGCCTTGTTGGTCGCCTTTTGTGGTCCTGGTGGGTGATAGGGTTTGACAACTACGAGCAAAATGGTGGTCTTCCTCCTGCAGTGTTCCACAGTCGCATATTCGATTCTCTGGGTAACCCTAGCGAACGATATTGGCTCGGCATCTTGTCACACCCACCCTTAGTCTGTTGAGACTATGCCAGGGGGTATACGGGGTAGGACCCGGTGTTATCTCCTTCTTTAGGTACTCGTCAAGTGAATCCCTCCATTGACTGCCTTAGTGTCGTTGTGTGCGTCTCAAGAATGACCTTTGCGATTTGAGGCGATTGTGGTGTGGTTTTTGCCAGAGCAGTGGATGTCTTGGGCCGTCTATTACAGTTAGGCATTCATAATCGGCCAGGACATAATGACGTATTGCAGGGGGAGCGATGTCGATGAGCGGATAAAGTTTTTCTTCTGGAGTAGGTTTTAGGCAGCCGGGGACAATAATTCTCTTAGCATCATTCACACCACAGCATCGAAAAGGCTGTAAAAACGGCTTCAAAGCGATCTTAATTCAAGTCCACGAGGGTTTTACAGAAGAGGTAAAGCCTCTTCTCCAAAACCAAATTCCAAGACTTCATAGATACATAATAGGGGTCAATATTTCGATCAATGAAATATATATTTTTCATACGAAATATTTAGTCGTTTTGCTTTCCCGGCTTACAAACTAAGGGAAAGTATTTGTGAATACACAAAAAAAATAATCTTATGAAATGGGAAGGGAAAGGGGATTTATGTGAAAGATTTCAAATGATCTCCTAATCTGTTTTTAAAACTCGTTATGCTTGGCGCGTTTCTGACATTTTTCGGCAAAGCATTCCTAACACGGGCTCCATGCACGGTGAAAGAGAATGAGAATAAGTCAGTGCTGGGACTAGGGATAGAGAGTAGCAAGTTATCTTTTGATCTTAGCGGGCGTCCATCAGCCGATAGTGCAGTAAATCTGCCGGTAAGATAATTCGGAGCGACGCCATTCAAGAGCTTGAAAAGCATATAAAGAACTCTCATGTCTCTTTTCTCTGGGTCGACAGCCAGTGAAGTTTCTCTCTGTACTCCGTGATGTGGTCAAAATTTCTGAGGCCATGGATATAACGAATGCAGACATTTTTGAGATGCTCAACTTTGATGGATAACTCCTCTGTGAGGTCGAGAAATTCGACATCTCCATAATCCAGAAGGGGGAGGAGAGCAGACTGACAAATGGTATTCTTGCTCTCCTCCGGGAGAATATTTTTCAGCCTATTCAGCGAGCGAAATCGACCGAAGAGTTTGCATGTGGCCGCCATGAGAGGTTGTCGTCCATATGGACACCGAGGTTTTAAACATGACACACGCGGACACCTTTTAATGCGAAGTAACTGTATAAGTTACTTCGCATTGGTTAGCTCGGCAATCCACGAAAGTCTACCTTAGTTAGAGCATCACTCCAGCAAGGTAGATTTAAAGTTTATTCCTTCTAATTTAAATGTGTGTGATTATTAAATTAAATAAACAAAGTGTGTTGAAGGGGGTGTCAATTGCTACGAACAAACCCGCCATTACAGGGAGTTATAACGACTGTTGCCATCCTTTCTCCCGTAAGCGAAGGAGGCATCCTTTTCGCCATGTTGCGATGAACGAAAAGTCTTGGATAAACGCCGGCTTTCAGGTTGAGTCCCTCTTCGAGGAGGCTACCGGATCGGATCTGAACGTGAGTAAAGCCGACCTAAGAAAATACAGACCCGACGGAAGCATTTGAAACGGCCCAACCTGACGGAAGTATTAGCGCGATTAAAGAGCTTATAGAGGTGGAGGTGACGTTTTCTCTGGGAGGGCAAAATAACTGCAGTGAATAAAATATGATAAATGCCGAGGAAGCGGTGCAGGGCGGGGCTTAATTAAAATAAAATACAGTGGCGGCGGACGGCCGTAAAGTGCGGTTGAAAAGTGACGCTAAAAACTGTAATAAAGAAGGCCATGTCTCACGCGAGCTTTGTTTACTGCACTCGCTGTGACTGCAGTAGCAGTCAGCATTTTGTTTCCGCTGTAATTGCGGTTTAAATTAACGCGTGGCTTGATCGATGGGCACCTGCAATGATACGAACTTGGAAATATGAAATTTCCATTAAACGTCGGGGTCACCAATGAGGTACATCGTTGTAGTTATTTGGTGCATCGTGTACAGTTCTAGCTAAATTTTTATATAGGTTAGATTGCTCAATGTCGTACTACGTTTTTACTATAAAACGCAACGTGTACTTGGTACTCTTAGTTCCAAATATTGATTAAACCTCTAATATTCAATAGCCCAAAAGATATCGTACTTATTTTGGAGTCATAGCTTAATCTTAATAAAATAACGTACTTATTTTGGAGTCACAGTCATAGTCATAGTCATAGTTTATTAATTCCAAAGGTACATACTGTGGAATGCGTCATTTTTCATTGTTGTACAATTATTAATATCTTCATTACATGTACATATACTTTGGTACTATAAAGGTACGTATGGTTCAACATTCAAAAAAAATATGTTATGCGTGTGTTATGTTCGTGAAAATTCGAGTGCATTTCGTAGTATTCCAAATTTGCTCTCGCATAAACTAAACACTGGTAAATAAATTCACATTCACATTCAGAGTCATAACTTATTATTATTTAGATACAAAAGTGAGCGTCAATTTGATATACAGGTTTAAATACGTAATAATTAGGTTATTACGTATTTATTACCCGACTTATAGTCGGATTATAAATGACCTGCGAACACACGGGGGTCTTTGCAGCCCCCAAGTGGGTTACGACTCACTGATTGAAATTCCCTGCCGTAGAGGTTTTTACAGAATATGACTATAAAATAGCTTGCTCTGGTCGGTACAATGTACAATGTTATTTCGTGCGCTACAAAAATAGTTCGCCATTTTGATAATGGTTCGTTCGTCTGCCCGGGTTTCTCCTCTCTCGATACTTTTTATAAATTGAAGTGCTCTCCGTGGTCTTAAGCGATTCCATCCAGGTAGAAGTGTATTACATTACCGCCACTCTTCCGCAAATGTCTGTCGTAAAATAAAATACAACCGAAACGCTGCACGCTCTGCTCTCCCGTCCTTCTATTTCATCGTCTACTTTTTTCGTTCTATTAAATTAATGTACACACTATACTTACACAAGTGTTCATCCTCATTTCAGCGCCGGCTGCTAATTGGTTTATATTTCTCCTACCTTTTTTAATTCCCAAAAAATACATCGTTTAAACCATTTCAATGGGCATCGCAAACTACGCCAAACGTGAGCGAAATAGGCATTAAAAGTGAATAGTAGTAGGCGGACGAAAATACCTGCAGGGTAGCAAAAAATATAAACATCTTGAACACAAGTTTTCCAACGTTACAATATATTTGCCTATGTGGCCATCGTGTTGCTAGTATCTGAAAAAAAAACTGCAGAGTGGAATCAAAAATCATCTCTATCTTAGGACATACATTCATCTGGGATTTCTAAAGGTCCCCATTCATGGGCACTCCATTTGGCAGCCCTCCACTCCATCAATCCAAATTAGTGCATTATACTGCCGTGAATGTAAAAAACCGCGTGGATTGTGTGGCATCGCTCCGAATGTTGGATTTCCAAACACTCCAAAATCCATCGCGGCGCGGCTCCAATAGCCGCAAAAATCAAAATCCAAATCAAAATGTCCTTTATTCATATAGACACAATTAAATATAATTTTTAATTTATGTTCTTATGATGCGTCTAAGCCTTACTCCCAAGCCGTTTTGTCATTTACATAAACATATATTGTATAGTATGCTTTTTTATATAATTTTGCTTTGATGGTAGCTTTAAACTTATTTACAGATAGTTCTCTAATAGTATGAGGAAGTTTGTTATAGAAGCGTATACATTGTCCCAAAAAAGAATTGCTTATTTCGTGGAGACGAGTAGCATGTACAACAAGTCAAGCTTATGTCTAGTATTAACATTATGAGTGTCGCTTTTTTTTAAACTTGTCAATATTCTTGTGGACATATAACAGATTTTCGTATATATATATTGTGAGGCAACAGTAGGAATATTTATCTCTTTGAATTTTTCTCTAAGTGAACTCAGACAACAGTCCAACTCATCGTGAATTCCATTCCACACCGCTAGCTCATGAGTGTCAAAAACGCACTCCATTTTGAGCTCAGTGGGCCGGACGCTCTGCCGTTTTTGTAATGTCGGGAAAAGAGTTTTGTTTTGGAGGTGATTGAAATATACAGGGAATCACCATGTCTCATCTTGATGTCATACTCGCCATGAATTTTTGACCCTGCATTAGCCACGTTTTTGTCCATTTACGATTTATTTTTTTTGTTTTTAATTTTAGCCATATTTGTGATAATTTCACGTATTCCGTACTTTTAATTTTTTTCCTTTTTTATTTATGATTTTGTTTTCATAATTCTTTTTATATTAATTAATCTACACTGTGTTTATAAAATGTCCGCCCAAGCACAAGCTCTGCTTAGTTGGGCGACATCGGACAATAAACATCTTACGAGAGTTCAATTTCTTGCTGTGGTTTAATTAATTTCGTACAATATTTTATTTCATGTTGAGTTGTAAATTGTTTTTTTTAAATTGCTTTATAAATAAATAAATTATATTACAAGCAGCAGCTGACATTTCGCTTCACTATCCATATCGATTATCGATTAACAAAACTTCAAACGATTAAAAAATTCTCTTGTGTAGTGTATAATAGTAACATTTGACAAAAAATATGGAGTGGTTTCGCGCCGAGCAGTGATCGTGAGTGTGACAACAATTTGAAAGTCGTCCACCGATGTGGAGCGCTGCCAAATGGAGTGCCCATGAATGGGGACCTTAATGTTTCGGCTTTTTGTTTTGTAATCAGGGGTCTCTTATTTTTTATGACTTTGGCATCTGAAACACGTAAAACAATGTATATAGGTACGTAAGCACCGGCAAAGGTTTTGTCAGTTTCCGGGTATTAGCAATTATTTGGCAACCTAATGGCAATTATTTGGCCAGTTCACGGGCATTGGAAACCTCGACTATTTTCGTCAAGAAATCATGATAAAAGCCGATCGAATCAGTGAAATTATTACTCAATATAGTAGAAAAAATATTCATAAACAAAAATAAACACTGGCACTGACTTTCACTTGCACAGTACCTACTCGATTTAAATCGATTTTCACAGAGCGCCGCAAAAAAAGACCACACCTATGCCATGTTTTTCAAATGACAGATCTACAAGATGGCAGACCCAATCAAAGGTCTTGTTTTTTTTTTTAATTTATCGCATTGACGATAGATGGAACTAAGAGTAATGAGAATTAAACAATAATTTTATTTTTTCTTATATTAAGTTTCTGATGTCTCAATAACATGGGAAAAAATAAACTATTAATTATTCGTAGGTATTCGATAATTTATAAAATGATTTTGAAGTTATGAGTCACATATGTTCCATGGTCCTTAAAGGGCTAAAGTATCACACGCCATTTTGGACTTGACTATAAACCGAAAACTGGTACTCAGGTATGAAATGTATCGGCCAACTAGAGCTGTCAACTACAACGGGCGAACCCGTCACCTCAGGAAGTTTTAACAATTGGTCGTTCTATCTACCGTGAAGTGAACGCAGAAGACTTAAGATAAAACAGTCCACCGTCAAGCTCCGCCACATGCCCGTAACAGGCCAACGTCTTATCCTCGAGATAACCATGTATGGTAACCAGCGGGCTGACACTCACGCCCTTACTTCCAGTTGCGACCAGATTACTCCGGTCTCTCGACTGGTTACGAGTTCGAGGTCGCTTGCGCGGTCCTCTCCCTTACGTAGCGGTGAAACCAGAAGCCAATGGTCGTTTCAAGAGCAGTCGCCGTAAGGTCAGCAATCACCCCCGCTCTATAAGAAACAGTACTGCTTTCAGACTCCCCCGCCTGTTAGTCAGATTGCACAATCGATTGTCGTACGCCGCACGGTGCGCAGACCGTCCAGAAGCGCCAGAAGATTGACTCCAAGGGGAAACTAGCCCCGAGGCCAGAGTCCTACCCGGGCTCGCACTTCATGCGTGGAGGCCGTTGGATGGGTGTTGACCCGTGAAAGTGACCAACCCTGAACAAATGGGTCTTCGTGGCCAACTCAGCAAGGGCCCATTAGCTCCCACAAGTATCGGCCAGTATTGAAATATTTACCGATACTCGACTATAAATTCAGATGTTAAAGAAAGAAATTCACTTGGAAAAAACATCTTGATATACAAAGCTCAGTATAGCATTGAATGGAATAAGACTATAATCGAAACCATGACTCACAACTATATATTCCATTGTTTATTATTGATAATTTCACAGCACTTCCAACATTAGTCTTTCTAGAAAATTACTGCATCAATGAGATATCAATTTCAGATTAAAAACATATAATTAGGTTTTGAAAGAATTCTATAAACATTTATCTATCTACCTCTACTCTCTGCATTTCTTGAAATTGGGGAACGGACGAATAATTCGAGCGTCTGGCTAATATTTCTCGGTTGTCAGAAACGTTCAGAGCGGTAGGATTAACAATGAGAAATATGATGCTTTTCGCCGAATGCAAACACTTTGTTTTCACCCAAGAAAGAAAAATATTTACGGGAGGTCTTAACTCTTGAGGCGCCCGAACTGGAATTTTGCGATAAGTCTTAAGACGCTTAATCTAGTTTATGCTATTGCAATGTATAAGTAACGATTTTCACCGGTCCACTAACTAACGAGGAAGGACAGTATTTTGAACGCGCATTTTTTTTGAGATGAGGACAGATATACAGGGTGAGTTTTTAATTAGTAACATACTTCTACTGGGTGAATCAGTACGACGAACTAAGCATCTTCTAATATTGTTTAAAAAAAAAAAAAAAAAAACCTTCTTTTTATAGTATAGAAGGCTATGAGCACAATGCACATTTTAGCGGTAGGCATAATATCGCTAATATTATTTATTAGCAAATCAATTCAAATCAAATCAAATAATTTATTGTCCTAAAAACTAATACATAGTTGATTGTATAGGCAGTTGTATTACATTTACATTTGGCCGTGATATGATTGAATTCTTGATTAATGATCAAATTCTTCTATTAATAATCAAAACATAAAAGGTTACTCGTAAGAATAAATAATGTAGGTATTATTTTAGAAATAAATCGAGTCAAACCATTTAGTTTACCAGATAAAAAACACAGAGTAATTAATTGTTTAAAATACCGATAAAAATACGTTTTTTTTAGTATAAAATTAATAAATTTAATATAAAAAATAACAAAAAAAATGTGACGGTTTACAAAAAGTAAAATAAAATGTCTTAGTGATTATATTGCAAATAAAAATAGTCAAGGTATAATTAATATGTGCCTACCTAATAATAGAAATAGTCAATACATTTTAGTCAAATTGAAAATCGTTTTAAAACCTATTACAGAAAGTGATATAGTCGAGATGCATACAGTTTTTAGAGATCGTTAATGTCGTACAATTCGCTTTAAATGAGATATAATTTGAGTTTGTTTTTAAATTGGAACATTTTTCCTTCGCGGCATATTTTTTTATACTAGAGGGTAGCTTATTGTAGCATATAATTCCGACGTAGTTCGGATCCCTTTTAAAAAGTTCTAAATTTGGACGAGGAAGAATCAGATTATTTCTCCCCCTGGTAAAGTGTTATGGGTATCTGAATGTATCTGCAGCTGAGCTAGGTTTTTTGTGATCAATTTAACGCATTCTAAAACGTATAGAGATGGAAGGGTGAGGATTTTAAGCCTTCTGAAATGACAACGGCATGATTCTACATAACCCAGATTACTTAAAATTCGAATGGCCCGTTTTTGCAATGAAAAAATATGTTGCCCTAGATCGATGGTGCATTGCGCCCAGAAGAGAATACCGTAACGGATAAAAGACTCAAAATAAGCGATATTTTACCTACCGCTAGATGGCGCAACGCTCTTAACGCTTCTCAAACTATTCTTTAATAGATAAGATTTACTAATTTTACAAATAAAAAAAACAGAGAAATATGTTTACTTTTGTTTTTCACCGAAAAAATATCATCCTGTATACATTTTGATACCCCCCGAAACGATTAAGACTATCTCCAGACTGAAGCCTGTCTGTGTATCTGTGTGTCATGCGGCATCATTTGGTCATGGCAAGAGTTGAAAAGATCTTAGTTGAAATCGGACCAACAGAGGGTGCGCTAGTCATACTTGTGTGTTGAAATATTGGACTTAGAGACATAAAATTACGGTACATAAATGCCTTGTTGAACCAAAATCACCTTATGATTTTTTTGTTGAAATATCTCGTATCCAAGCGACACAAATAATATTATAAGTCCGTCATATTTAGAAAAATAATAAATCCTTTTTGGAAAAATACCATTTTAATACTACGGAAAATTTTTACAAATATACTACAATTTGGCGCGATAAGGGAGAAGGCCTAATGGGAAAACATGTTTTGCGGCAAAAATATTATATTAAAATCACATATACGTCATAGTAGGGTTGGTTGTAAGAGATTGTCATATGACAATAAACCCGCCCATTGTGATATTTTCACAATAAATAGTATAAACAAACAAACTTATAAGAGCAGATCGTTTAAAATGTATTTAACATGAAAAAATGTATTTAACACAACAGGAAATGTAACATAAATTTGAAGCTTTAAAATCTATAAACCTTTTATGGTGTAGGAAAGAAGGAGGGGTACGAGGGAAGAAGGGGCGTGTTCTTCCAGCCTGCTTTTCAAGCGATACCTACTCGATGCTGTTCATACATAATTGTGGGTAAAGACGGGCTCATAACGGGCTCCACGTACGGAGTAGCAGTGCAAGTAGGAATCATTACCATGACCAGGGATCGAGAGCAGTAGGTTGTCTTCAGATCTCATAGTGCACCTGTGAGCCGATAGAGCATTAAACCTACTTATGAGATAGCTCGGAGCGGTCCCCTCCGAAATTCTGAAGACTCGGCCGTCAGCCAGTGAAGTCCACTTCTGTTCCCCTGAATATGGCCATACTTTGTTTCGTATAAATGTATCTGGACAAACATCATACAGCTTTACGCACATATGTACATCCGCAATAAAAAATCAAGGCTCTACTGACATCTACTGGAGGAGCTAATGGGCCCTTGCTGAGTTGGGGTCGATCACACTCACGGGTCAACACCTATACGGCGGCCTCCACGCATGAAGTGCGAGCCCGGGTAAGACTCTGGTCTTTGGGCTAGTTTCCCCTAGGAGGCAACCTTCTGGCGCTCCTGGACGGTCTGCGCATCGTGTGGCGTAAGCCAATCGATTGTGCATTCTGACTAACAGTCGGGGGAGGCTGGAAACTGTACTGTCTCCTATAGAGCGGGGGTAGTCGTTGACCTCACGGCGACTGCTCTTAAAACGACCATCGGCTACCCGATTCCGGGCGAAAAGCCGGACAAAGGATACCGTGGTCCGCGATAGATTCGATTGACACCGTTTCACCGCTACGTAAGGAAGAGGACCGCACAAGTGACCTCGAACTCGTAATAAGTCGGGAGACCGTAGTAATCTGGTCGCAACTGGAAGTAAGGGCGCGAGTGTCAGCCCGCTGGGTAATATACCTGGCTTTCTCGCGGATAAGGCGTTGGCTTCTAACGGGCATGTGGCGGAGATTGACGGTGGACATATTTCGGTAAAACTTCCTGAGGTGGCGGGTTCGCCCGTTGTAGTTGACAGCTCTAGTTGACTTCTACTGGCTTGTCCAATATTTATTAACTCTAAAGTGAGGCAGCATGTTTGCCCGACTTTATTCCAGCAAGGTAGATTTTAAAGTTAATAACCTACTGTTTCAAATGTGTGTGAAATAATAATAAATAAATAAAATAGGACTTGCTCTAGAAAGCGGTTGCACCCAGCATGCGAAGAAAAGACGCCATGGAAAACTTTATATTTAACAAAACATAACAAATGATTATATAGCGCAATAGATTGATCAACGTCGTGATATAATTTAGCAGCCAGTGTTTTGCTATGAAACGCAACGTGGACATGGCACTCATAGTTCGAAAAATAACATTATTCTTCTATTACTATGTTCAATATGGCGAATTTTGTGGTATAACACTAGGCGGCGCACTGTAGATGGCGCTCTAAATACGCCTATATAGTATACAATAATAACATAGATCAACAAATGAATTCCTAAACATAACTCTTATTATTTTGATATTACTTACATAAAGGTGCAAATTTTTAATTTGTATACAGGTTTCGAAATAAAAAGGTATTTCGATGATCAGATAGCCAGTGTCTTCAACCTTTCTTAGACTGTAACTTATTTCTCTCGACCCACTTCGTCTCTTCCACAGCTGTAAGCATTCAATGAATGAATTTTTGTAAAAATAATGGCGAAAACTACATTAATTTTAACTTTTTTTCACTTTCGTAGCTGTACTTAGCTAGTTTCGTAAAAAAAAATAGCGTTTCTCTTTCGAAGCTGTAAATGTTTGCATATTATATAATGAAGGATTAGTAATATTTTTCACTATTATTTTTTAGATAGCCGGCGACCTCCCCGGGAGTCTCTTCGCGACCCCTCAGGGGGTCGCGACCCACTGGTTTAAAAACACAGATGGACATATAGATGACATGCTCCCTCTCAGTATTATTTCTGTGATGTAATCAGCATATATGAAATATGCAATAGATGGCTGTAATACTTAAATGTTATTATTGTTGTTAACATTGGGTAAATTATTGGGTTTTTCTAATCATTATTAATTTATTGTCTTTTATAATCTAAAATAAATTTTATAACCATGAAAAAAGACTGGTGTCCTTTTAAAAACAATATTCATTATCAATGGAAACACCTAAAGAACATTCAACAGTTTAAATATAATATAAATATATGGTTATTTGAATTAGGGGATTTAAATCCGAAAACTTGTCTTGTATAGCGTATATTCTATAATGGTTGATTTTAAAGCTAATATCGTATACATATACATAAAGTATTATGCATATAATATTAATATATCGTATGGTATTTCTTATTTTTCCTAATATTTTTATAATCGTATTTATATAATTGTATTCTAATATAAACATGTTTTTACCATTATATAATTATTTTTTATTATAATCGAATTTAGGTATCTATGTACTTACCATATTATTACATAAATATTATTAGGTATATACATTGTAATATTTATACAGATTATTATGTTATATTATATATTAAATTTTAATTAGGTACATTTACTATTTCTAAAAATAAAACTTTAGTCAATTTAGTTCCTTATAAATTAAATCGCTAATTTTAATTGTTTACTCTGACCCGCCTAGATACAGGACATTGCAGTCCTAGTTAGGTGGGCACTGACCATTTGCTACATTTGGGTGTAAAATTTTTCCGAGTTACTTTATAACATTGGTAATAATGTGGCTATATGTATAAAAAAAAAATAATAAAGTACTATATAAAAATGAATAAAATAAAAATAAATGTCATTATAAATTGCTATTAATTTGGCCGTCAATGCTATCAGGGTTACCTACATTTCGCCGTTTCAGAAGGGTTGCTAAATCGTACTATGAACCTTAGCAATCTAATACTATATATTATCAATGCTTTTGCCTTGAAATATAAACTAGTCCTGATACTTCTCTTTTAAAGACATAATCAGAACGAATGATAATATTATATAATTTCCGTAAGATCTGTTATATGAATCCAACCAACCAGACTGAGCGCAACTCTTCTCCTCAACGGGGATTATTCCGTAATAATTCTTCCCGGGATAAAACCCCTCCCAGACGCCGTTTCTGCGCAAAAAGTTCGCCTTTTTATGGATCCCAATCGCGCAATCCAAAAGTTGTCACTTTTAAACCACGCGTTAAAACTTGGCGTCACGTTCCATTGAAACGACCGCTTGCAAACTTTCCTCTTGCTTTCCTTTTCTCTTTGTCTCTCGCTCTCTTTCCCTTTCTCTATAGCTATTTCTATCGCTCCCTCGTTCTTTTGTGGTTCCGTTCATTACACTTTTGTTGGTCAATCGGAACTTAAGTCATTACAGACAGAAACTATTAATTGTATGAAATTGAGTTTTGGTGATAATGTTGGTAAAATGAAAGCGTTTTATTGGAAAAGACGCGTTATAATCGGAGTGGCAACACCTAAAATATTTTTTAATTAATCTAGGTACTCATGCTAGTCATTGAGTAGTTAACATATTATTATGTTATATTAAACAGCGATCTCTCGGTAATCCATCAGATATTATACCAGTTCACTACCGGATTAATGAAAATTACTAATAATGACGCATTAAAACGGCAGAAGCAATGTTTTTTACTACACGCCCAAAAAGGAGTTTTATGTCTTCAGGATTCATATATGTATGTTTTCCGTTTTTTTATTCCACTATAACTTCTAAACGCATGAACCGATTTAGAAGTGCATATTGTTAGAATTGTTTTCTGCCGTCGTAAATGAAAACACAGTAACTCCATTCACTGTGTTTATACAAGTTTGGTTCTTTAAAATCACGAGTTGGAGTGCTATAAGGCATTTTTTTCGGTTTGTCTGTCAATGGATAGCTACCGAGATACCCTAGATAAAAACAAAATATTTAAAAAAAAATCAGAATATTTTTAATAAAAAAAAACAGTATATATATATATATATATATATATATATATATATATATATATATATATATATATATATATATATATATATATATATATATATATATATATATATATATATATATATATATATATATATATATATATATATATATATATATATATATATATATATATATATATATATATATATATATATATATATATATATATATATATATATATATATATATATATATATATATATATATTTTCAAATTGAAATTATGTTTATTACTAAATAAATGAAATGATAAAATAATGAAAGGGCACTTATCTGGTCTGTGGCGACCAGGAGTGACTCCACGCCTTTTTCTTCTCTTCTTTCAGTGTTTGCTAAGTGTTAGGAAACACTGAAAGAAGAGAAGAAAAAGGCGTGGAGTCACTCCTGGTCGCCACAGACCAGATAAGTGCCCTTTCATTATTTTATCATTTCATTTATTTAGTAACAAACATAATTTCAATTTGAAAAAATAATAATTTACACATTTACAATAAAATATATATATATATATATATATATATATATATATATATATATATATATATATATATATATATATATATATATATATATATATATATATATATATATATATATATATATATATATATATATATATATATATATATATATATATATATATATATATATATATATATATATATATATATATATATATATATATATATATATATATATATATATATATATATATATATATATATATATATATATATATATATATATATATATATATATATATATATATATATATATATATATATATATATATATATATATATATATATATATATATATATATATATATATATATATATATATATATATATATATATATATATATATATATATATATATATATATATATATATATATTTAAGTTAAAATACAGTAACCTATTATTTACTGTGATCTTTTTTAATACTTATAAGCATTTAAGAAATATTTTTGTTTGGTTACAACACGGCTTCTTCAGATACTGTGGTTTTAGGTAAAATTTTGTTAAAAGTTAATTTATTAATACACGAATTAATCACACTATCTCAATTACTGTGTTTAAGGTGCCTGCAGTTTATTGTTTATTTAAAATATATATATTTATTTTACATGGTTAGATCACAGTAATGGGTAAAATTTACCTTTAACGCAGTAACTCAGTTACGGTATTATAGCTTAAAAATATAAAATTTATCAAATTATTTTCCTAATTTAAAACACAATATCTAATTTAATTAATTAAACTATTATAATTTATTATATATTTGTATGCAGAATTGAAGTCCTAACTATTGTTTAACATTAAAGATTAAATGAAGTAATCTTTATTGATTACTTTGTTCATGAAAACAAATATTTAACATCTGAACTTTGATCGCGTTTTTCTCAAAACGCCTTTTTTCAAGTTACTGTATTATCATTTACGACGGCAGTTTTGTCCTTCCGAGTATCAAAGGGTACGTGCCGCGACCCCTCGCTCTCATATAAGCAGAAAGCAGCGTCTGTATAAATCGCCGATTAATGCGGTACGTGTTGACATTCCTCATTTGACAGTTTAGTTATTTTTAGTTCCTCCTCTTCGCGGCCGTTAGGGATAGATACGATAGGCATTGTAACGAAGAGAAATACTTAGAATTATAGAAAGCGTTTAATTATTACACTCCACAAAATAATAAAAATTTTCAAAAAAACCGTTTTTGGTTCTTAGGAATTTATTGCAATCCAACATTTTGGAAAACTATAAAACAACTCGATTGACTCTGAAAAAATCCGGTATGTATTAATGATGAAATACAGATTTTTTATTCACGATAACATCTAAATGCTTGAACCGACTTAGAAGTGTGTGATATTGTTAGAATCGATTTGTCAACCCGAGTCTCATAGGGTACCTAAACTGTCCAAATGTCAAAAACTACTTGTGGCGGGATTTAAATATTTTTAGTGAGATATTTTTAGTGTGAGTGTTTTTATTATGAGATATTCCAACCTTAATTTAAACATAAGGCTACAGGACAGGTGGACGACCTCAAAAATAAGGAAAATAACAAAGGTGAACGATGTTTTGAACAAAATTAGAAAACTAAAATGGATCTGGACTGGTCACATCATGAGAACCAACAAAGAAAAATGGACGAAGGACGTAATAGAATGGTATCCTAGAAATGGGAAAAGACAAAAAGGACGTCAAATTAAAAGATGGAAAGATGACTTACCGAAAGGATGGGGAAGGTTGACTTGGGACAGAGATGAATGGAAGAAAATGGGGGAGGCCTATGTCGAAGGACAACCTGACCAAAAAACTGGCTGCTGAAAAATAATATGATACCTTATTCAAAAATTAGATTTAAAAAAATAATAAAATATATTGTTTTACCACGTAAGGCAAAATTGTATAATACGGTCAGCGAATAAAGGCTTTTATAATTATTATTATATGTGAGTGTTTTTATTATGAGATATTCCAACCTTAATTTCGCAATGTGATTTCTGCCCAACACGGCATCTGTGTATTCAATTTCAAGTCTTTAACTCTTTTATGACTTTTATCCACAACCTTTATAACTCTTGCCATAACCAATTGATGTCCGCATGGCAAATTTAGGCTCAATCGGATTAAGCGTTTGGGCGCTATCGTGGATGAATATATACGCAGACCAATAGAGAGACAGTCAGACATACAGTCAGACTTCCAGTATCGAAATCCAATATTTCGAGATTGATATCTGACTAGTGCGCCCCGTGGTGGACCTATTTCCACCACAATATTTTCATCACTTGCCATGACTAAATGATGCCTACATACTAAATTTCATCTCAATAAAATTCAGCATTTTGGGGCTATCGTGAAGGAATACACACACACACAGACACACGGGACAGACTTCACTCTGGTAATAATAATTTTATTACCAGAGTAGTTATTTTACCTAATCAGTAATAACTAATCATTTTTTATCCTTGATACTAATCATTTTACATCTTATTTTACGTTTTATATAATTACGTTATATAACTACAAAACCTTTCTCAATAATCGAGAAAGCTACAGATTGGATGCTGGAGGTTGATTCGGTCTCTAAGCAGTATAAATTCCCTGAAAGTGTCGGATGCACAGCCCTCCGTCCAGATATAACCGTCCAGATATCTTTACTCTCCATCTCGGAAGGTGGCTCTTATTGTAGAATTAACTGTTCCATGGGAATCAAATATCCCAAAAGACCACGAGTACAAATTAAATAAATACCATGATCTTGCAAATGCCGTAACCCGGAACGGCTTCACTGTTCACCTTCACGCGGTGGAAGTTGGCGCTCGTGGCCTGCCAGCTAAATCTCTATTTCACCTCTTTAAAGATCTTGGCCTTTCCAGAAAAATAATCAACTCTTTCTTAGAAAAATTATCTAAAACTGCGATTTGCGCATCTCAAATTCTATGGCTTCGAAGGGGGAGTGAATGGGTGGTAAGGTGTACGCTCACATGTGGCAAGACAGCTGTCCTAAACCTACCACAGCCGGTTCGTAAGTCCGGAATCCACTGCTCACCCCCCAGAAGTGTAAAAAAAATAGTATTATGATGGGCCCGACTCCGGTCGGTGAATTCCATGGCAGCTCCGTTTGTCTTTATATTATTATAAATCATTTTTTATCTCAGATAATTAGGATAGGACTAATCATTTTATATTCTTTAGGTCTGTAACGGGCTTTAAGTCCACTACATACGATCAACAAATGCATCGATTTACAGTGAAATCCACTGACACAATTCAGCTATTATTTTGACTCATGTAGCTATGAATCAGCACGATGAAACAATACTTTTACTCAGAATATTTCAAATTGCATCATTGCACGGCCTATATAAACCGGCCAAAAAGCAACCAAATTATCAGTCCCCGATTTATCACCTTCCCCCAAGGTTGCGACGGCATATTCGGTACCCCTCTACGAGGTCGCTCAACGGATCCGGCTCCTTGGTTTTCTTTCCTCATTTTCCCTGAGTCTCGAAGCATCAACTTGGGTTGTCGACTACAGCGGGCGAGCCCGTCACCACAGGAAGTTTTAACGATTAGTCGTTCTATATCCCTTGAGTGAGCGTAGAAGACTTGGGACAAAACAGTCCACCATCTAGCTACGCCACAACCCGCAAGAGACCAACGCCTTAACCGCGAGATAGCCAGTAATGTTACCTGGCGGGCCGACACTCGCGCCCTTGCTTCCAATTGTGACCAGATTTCTCCGGTGTCTCAATTGGTTCCGAGTTCGAGGTCGCTTGCGCGGTCCTCTCCCTTACGAAGCGGTGAAACGATGTATACCGAATCTATAGCGGACCACGGCGTCCTTTGCCCGGCTCTTCACCCAGGATCGGAATGCCGATCGGATGGCTCATTTCAAGAGCAGTCGCCGTAAGGTCCGCAACCACCCCCGCTCTATAGGAAACAGTACAGCTTCCAGACTCCCCCGACTGTTAGTCAGAGTGCTAGCTCAGAGTGTTTCGGGAGCTAACGGGACCATGATGGGTTGGCCACGAAGACCCATGTGTTCAGGGTCGGTCATACTCACGGGTCAACACCCATCCGACGGCCCCCACGCACGGGGTGCGAACCTGGGTTAGGACTCTGGCCCTGGTCAGTTTCCCCTGGGAATCAAACCTCTGGCGCTCCTGGACGGTCTGCGCACCGTGCGGCGCAAGCCAATCGATTGTGCACTCCGACTAACATCTTGAGGTGTCGACTACAACGGGCGAGCCCGTCACCACAGGACGTTTTAACGATTATTCGTTCTATCGACCTGCAGTGAACGTAGAAGACTTTGGACAATACAATCCAACTTGGACAATACAATCCAGCTTACAGACTCCCCCGACTAACATCTTGCGGTGTCGACTACAACGGGCGAGCCCGTCACCACAGGACGTTTAACAATTAGTCGTTGTAGTCGACAACTCGCCCGTTGTAGTCGACAACTCAAGTTGTTAGTCAGAGTGCACAATCGATTGGCTTGCGCCGCACGGTGCGCAGACCGTCCAGGAGCGCCAGAGGTTTGATTCCCAGAAGAAAGTGACCAAGGCCAGAGTCCTACCCAGGTTTGCACCTCATTCGTGGAGGCCGTCGGATAGGTGTTGACCCGTGAGTGTGACCGACCCTGAAAACAATCGTCTTCGTGGCCAACCCAGCATGGGCCCATTAACTCTCGAAGCATCAGTCTGTAATCCCACAGACTCGAGCCGTGCCCAGTACAAGATACTAGGAGCACACATACAATCCTCATCCACTTTCCTACATAACCGCCGTCGCGCAACCCTCGCGTCTCGATAAAGTAATCCGGGCACTCGTTAATTCGGCAAGCGTTATAACTGGCAATATTCAATCGATTCAATCAATAAATATCTTCTGCTTCATCAAAACCGCCTTTAACTACGGAGATAACTCGTAAGTTGACACCACCACCTCACATCGGATAATTTGGAGTCTTGTGAGGGGTGGTCCCTCACAGGTCCTAATCATATCAGGGAGGCCTAAAATAAATATGTATGTCTCCATCTCGATTTTTTTTGTCAGCGTGTTTACAATACTTTCCTTCTCGTTGGTTGGTGGGCCGGAAATCAATAGAACTTAACGGTTTTCAGCAACCCTGCAGTAATAAACAATAAAATTTCAATTGCTGAAATCTGGGCTAGTTTTTAAGCGTAGGCTAACAATTTCAGTGTATAATGGGTGTTGTGGAAATTCATGCCTCGTGCACGCGGATTACAAGCCCGAGGGGCAATGCGCAATAATTGTAATGGAAAACGATACGGATTTGCAAATAGCACGGATGGAGGCTGCACCGCAACCAAATTTGGCCTGCATACAACCCGGATTGTTGGATTATATCGTATCTGGCTTTCTGTACCTACTATATATTCTGTATATGGAACAGTCATAATAATTGGGCTTGTGTATCGTTCAACTAAACGAAACGAACACGTTCAGGACCATTGCATTTTAAGGGGCACACCTAGTGTGATCGCCTGGAAAAAAAAATACGTGTGGCACTCGGGGACTGCCGCGGTAAAGCTATTGCATAGCATTTTTAACAACTTATGCAATTATAATGATTTATTTATTTTATTTTTTTCTGATATCAGATAACTGCGCTCTATCGGAAAACGTTGAAATTATTTCAAATCATTTGGGGCTGCGGTAGCAAATGATTCGGAATAATTTAAACGTCTTCCGATAGAGCGCCGCGCACGAATTTTGTATTCGATAAAGCAAAAAACTTGATTATTCGAAAAAAATCGTATATAAAAAGATAGATAATTAAACTATTTTTAAAATGGTTCAGGTTTCATAATAATACGCCAGATAGTATTTGCGTAGTAGTCGTTTTTGTGTTCAGTTAGACCTATGTAATTTCACAAATTAATTACACTATGTAATATAAACAAAATCTAAAACCTTCAAAGCTAAGAATATTAGGAAAATGTTCTTGTTTAACATATATTTTTTTCGAATTGTAAGCAGTACTCGTTTAGACGTAATTATCAGTTTAAAATCTTTAATTTTCGTTAAGAAATTTCTTCATTCGGTCGCCGCGCTGGCCTAGGCCCGCGATAAAAGCTATGCAATAGCTTAATATTAACCTGTTGAGTATGAGTCAATCAAATCTGGTCGCGAAACAATTATCCGTTGAATACGAGTCGACCAAATCTGGTCGCGCGTTTTTTTCACTTCTTTGGCGTTCTCATATTTATTCATAATTATCTAATTGTTTTACAAAATGATATTTCAATATTCTATATTCGAAATTTCAATGCAATCATTGTGCAGTTGTTCTTTTTATGATTGGTGTAGTAGTTTCGTAGTTATAGTACTTTAAGTCGAGCGCCGTCGATGTCGCCGAAAATCCTGCAAAAGAGACAGATGCAACCATGAAAATACCCATTTACTCCAAGGGTTAAGATACATTTGTGAAAAAAAATGTATAGGTACATGGTATTTGTTATCCAAAAAAAAAACGGCGTTATTCGCCATCTCCCAAGTCTTCAAAAAAAACCCCACTGCTGCAGTGATTAAGCTCAATAAACTAGAAGGTATTGCCCATAGAATGACTTAGGATTGTGAAATAAAAATTGAAATTGAATAAAATGGCAGAGTTTTCAGAATGAGCGAAATTTTAAACTTTTTCTTGTTAAATTTCAAATTTATTGAACAATCCTGGGTTGGGTTGTGAAATAAAATTTAAATTTAACAAGCTCATTTAACTAGAAGGTATAGGCAAAATCTTCTAGTTTATTGTGCGTTTTTTTTATTTTAAGCTCTGTGAAGGCCGCAATCACTGCAGCAATGGGTGACTTTTTTTTGAGACTCCGGATAGGGCGAATAACTTGATGAAAATCAGAATTCTGCAATCAAAAAAACAATTAGGTATACATTATTTATGCACATTTATATCCTAAAATAAATGAAATATTCGATGCAGTACTTTTCTTTAAAAAAAACCAAAATCACAGTTTTTTATACGTACACATTAGGTGTGCCCCTTAACAAGGAAAATTTTAATTAAAACTAAAGATATATTTCGCTGTTTATTTGTGCTTTCGCTTATAGTCGACCCTATTTGGGAGCTAAGGGGCCCTTGCTGAGTTGGCCACGAAGACCCACTCTGTTAAGGGTTGGTCACACTCATGAGTCAACACCCATCCGGCGGCCTACACGCATAAAGTGCGAGCCCGGGCAGGACTCTGGCCTTAGGGCAAGTATCCCCTAGGAATCAACCTTCTGGCGCTCCTGGACGGTCTGCATACCGTGCGGCGTAAGCCAATCGATTGTGCACTCTGACAGTCGGGAGAGTCTGGAAGCAGTACTGTTTCCTATAGAGCGGGGGTGGTTGCGGACCTTACGGCGACTGCCGTGGTCCGCGATAGATTCGGTATACACCGTTCACTGCTTCGTAAGGGAGAGGAGCGCGCAAGCGACCTCGAACTCGTAACCAATCGAGAGACTGGAGTAATCTGGTCGTAATTGGAAGTAAGGGCGTGAATGTAAGCCCACTGGGTAACACTCCTGGCTATCTCACGGTTAAGGCGTTGGCCTCTTACGGGCATGTGGCGGAGCTTGACGGAGGACTGTTTTGTCCAAGTCTTCTGCGCTCACTCCAGGGAGATAGAACGACTAATCGTTAAAACTTCCTGAGGTGATTGGTTCGCCCGTTGTAGTTGACAACTCTAGTCGACCCTACTGTATAAACACTCATAAATTGTATTAGATTAGGCTATTCCTACATAAACTCCCAAATGTAGTATACATGCTTTCACAATAAAAGTTTTATTACAACAAATAAATCGCGAGGATTTGGATTTCGGTGGACGCCTTCACGCCTAAAGGACGTCAACGACAAATAATCACGTAAGGTCTATCATATGGCTTTCCTGTAAAATTGATTGCGAAGCACTTACAACATTTGCGAAGGAAGCCTCATCACAACGCTCGCTTCGAAGTTGCGACTTTTAAAGTGGGTGATTTCGGATAGGGCAGTAGTGGAGTAGATGAAGTTGTAGTCGGTGGCGGTTTGCAACAACTACCCTTCGTCGCCGGTGACGCTAATGAGCGCATCCGGAGCGAAGCTCTCCATCCGCCCGCGCGCCGATTCCCTCATCCGCCTGGCCGCACGCTGCCAACAATTTGCCAACAAAACGCAACAATTACAGTTTGGCTTTGGCAACGGTGTAACTACTTTTGGCGGAATGGGAAGCCCTCACTGGTACCTTGTTGTCTATCTTTTTTTTCCGTGGCTAAGACGGGAGTAGGAAAAGTTTGTTTCTTAGCATGTTAGAGTTATAGTAAGTCTGTTAATTAACCGTTATCTAGTGGCGTTCGGTCGTCATATTTTCGGTACAGAGGTATATTAGAGAGAGCGATGATAATATTTTTCCCTAAGAAATGTTTATGATAAAGATATTTTTATATTTTTTCGAGGTCCTTATAAATATCATGTGTGATGACCCGTGTTTAACTACATATTAGAACGGTTCATAATCTCATTTTTTTTAAGGTTTAATACTTTATTCATTTCATTTTTGTACATTTCAAATTTCAAATTATTTATTGAGTTAAAATTATGGGTACATTCAATATACAAAAGTCTTAACCTAACTAGGCTGCCGCCTGTTCCAAGGTAGACAATTTATTTTAGTTATCCTAAGAAATCTATAATATTATATTTATATAAATAATCAAAATCATACTTAATGTAACAATTTAGCTACATTGTTATCAATGTTATAAGTAACTCAGAAAAATTGAACATCGAAATGCAGCTAATGCTCATTGCCTACCTGTCTAGGACTAAACTGTCCCGTATCTAGGCGAGTCAGAGTAATTAAAATAAGTAATACAACTTATGTAAAAATTAGTGACCGGAATGTTGCTAAAGAGTTTAAAGATCAAACATGACTATACTATTAAATTTAATATTACCTACTTACAAATAATCAAAATATACTAATGTCATCAAAAAAATAGTAACAGAGAATAATATATTAAAATAGAAATGCAAATTCTATGTAGAATAATCAAAGTAAAATAATTTTATTGTCAATCTAGCAATATGCCTAGGTATTTTTTAAACATAAATAGATTTATACTAAACTATATGAGAATTAAAATGTCAGCTATCATAATACCGTTATGTTTTAAATTTTACTAATAATCAACATGGAAAATTAACTCGGAATTTTTAAACTCCCTTATACCATAAATTGAGTTTCTTACCAAATTATTTATAATAATCTTTTAAAAATGGGTCCCCTCCAAGGCTTGTCATGTGCTCTGCAATCTTATTATAGAAGGACAAATATGCTTACGCCGGTATATGCCTGCGCCGGTAATATAGAGAGTAATTTGGCTTAAAACAATAAAAGTAAACAAAGATATTAGCTTCCACATATTTATCTTGTAGATGATCAAAAAAAAAAGTAAAGGTTACATTTTTATAATATTTAAAGGATTTAGTTAGAGGAATAAAATCGAGTTTCACCCAAAAATTTTGCGTTTAACATGTAAAAAAAAATAAAAACATTTCTTTTTGATTTTTTTCAGTTCATATAAAAGAGAATTTAGTAATCTTTCGTTTTTTTTGGAACGACACGATCCGTTAGGTAGTTTTTTTTACCACCGGCGCAAAACTGAAAAATACGGTTTCGAGAAAATCACGTTAAAAGTTTTCTTTAATGAAAAGTAGTAAGTTTTTTTACACTTAAAGCAACCTCTCACCTTTACACTATCACATATTCCAGAGATAAAAGATTCTTGAGTAGATTTCAGCTTATAGTTTGAGTACAATTTAATAAAAACATGTTTTTTTGGCCGTCTAAACCAGGCTCTCCCTCGAATACACAATTCATCCCCCATTAATATACGCGCCTACAATTCAAATCAAATGAATTGGATGCATCGCATAATATTTCCATCCAACCAGCATAATTATACAAAAGAGCGACATCTACATGATATTGAATAAATTTTCTGGAAAGGCGCTGAATTGTAAATCGGTCTAGACGATATCATTATCAATCAAGAAAGCGTTCATTTCTGCGCTTGAATGATTTTATTTATTTGTTAAAAAGAGTTGTTAAATGGAATCTGAGAGTTTTAACCCTTCAAGAACTATGGGATATACGTGTCCCGTAACTCCAAAAATAATTGTATAAATCATCGATTACGAATTTTCCATGTTATTAAAACTACAGAATCTTAACCCTTCGAGTAGCGGCATAATTTCATGGCAGACCGCGGCAATTTATTGGAATTTCTTGCAATATCGCCGCGCTCAACAAAAAGTACTATAAGTATGAAAATACTATAGAAATGATAAACAGAGTAACTTTTCAATGATTGCATTGAAATTTTGTATTTAGAATATTGAAATCTCATTTTTTAAAACAATTAGATAATTATGAATAAATATAAGAAATTCTAAAAAGTGAAAAAAATCGGCATTTCTCACTTGTACTTGTCTTATGGATAAATACGGAACCCTATTTAGCAATTGTAGATACTGCCGTGGTCTTTATTAGATTCTCTATCAAAGGTAATATTTCGTTTTGCTTATTTAAGGACAAACATATTTAGATTTTGATGATTTCTTGACAAAAAAAAATATGTTTGACAATGGAATTTTACCAGAAATATCCTAGAAATTATCCATAAATATCCTAGATTTATTATTCTAGCGGCCGTCTATGTATCTATGGTAATAATGAGATATTTGGTATGGATTTTAGGATACGTTCAAATTAGAACATAATATTACTGTGCGCTCCGGGAGCAAGCCGCCAATATTGGCCGTTACGTAGTCAACGGTGTTCTGATGTGCAACCAAATTTTGTCGTTACGTAGCTGAAGGGTTAACCCTTCAGCTACGTAACGACAAAATTTGGGTCCAACATACATGATATTTACATCGCCCTTTAACAGTTTTATGTATAAAAAAAATGCCATACTCTAACGCAAAGCTTATGGTCCTCAAAAGGCTAAAAGATAATAATTTATGTTTACAGAGTGCAATTCAAAACTCGGTGATTTACTCTCCTCAGAAAAAAAGTACCTGTTCCATTACGAGTAGGTTGCGCATTCAACCCTCTCATAAAGTTTAAAAAAAGATTGATTTTCTGTGCCTACATATCTACTTTTTGAAGCAAATAAAGCCATATTTGTTCGAGGATTTCGAAAAAATCTACCTTCGAAGGTTTAAAATAGGGGGATTTCCATTTTATAAATGTTAAACCCGTATTTCCGAAAATGATTAAAATAGGAACTTGGCTTTAGAGCGTCTAACAACTCATGGAAAATAACAAAGTAGGTAATCCACGCGGTGGCAAATTTCATACACTAATGGTATTAAAATTTATTTTTCTTTTTAGGCATATCAAATTTGCTATAATTTAAGCTTAAACCGAGCACCGTATATTTCCAAGTTTCCGAGATACAGCTCTTCCAAAAGTGGCAATATAGGCCTCGTTACCAAGGAAAGTATAATTACATATCTGGAAGTGGCAAATAAACAATGCTTTCTCTCAATAACAAAGGCACATCACAAAACAATGTAGATTATTTTTAACGTAAGATTCTTCGGGAGTTTGAACATTTTGAGAAAAGACAGATTGTATAAAGAAACGTATTAGTTATACATCATCATCAGAGCTTTCCCTCAAAGTGATTATTTTGTACATCTTTCCCCTACACCCTTGTTCCACAAATTATTTCAATTGCCATAATCTATAATACAGATACGGTTATTCGGCTTTATCTCTTATTATATATGGTATTAGATTGCTCAACGCCATAGTAAGTTTTGGCAGCTAGGATTTTACCGCGAAATGCAAGGGGTAAATGACACTCATAGTTCCAAATTTACATAAAATATGTCATACAAAAGCAAAGGCGGCAATCTCAATAAAACCGTTATTTTCAGAAAATTAAAAAAACGTTTTTTTATTAACAGAAACATTACGTAGATTAAGGTGATATTTTAATTAAATCATTCCTAAGTCAAAATTATTATAAAACGCAAAAAGTTAAACCAATTGTTTTTAATTAAATAGTTATAAGCAATAAGTTTTTGGAGATTTCCGACTTTGAAAGGAACATAAGGAGATTGCCGTTTTTGTTGTGACTCATGGTGGACATTGCTGGATTTGTTATGGAATCGAGTGTGTCCGACATACTTACTCCTGCGTTCTCATTGGCTAATTCGGAGGTTTCCATGTTTGAAACAAACAACATTGGAGATTTCCGGTTTTGAACACGGCAAAAAGTATTGGATTTAGCCGCTATGTCCAATATTATTCGGAAGATTTGTGCTCTACAGAGGAATAATTTTGCATCATTAGTTCAATTCACACATTTTATTGAGATATCCGTCTTTTTTTTATATGACACAAATATTATCTTATGTTCAATATGGCAGTTTTATGTGGCGCACTATATATGGCGCTTTAAACACGCCTATACGGTATACTAAAACGAAATAATAAAAAAAAACTATTTAATTGCAAACGAATTTTTAAATCATAGCTCTCATTTTATATATTTTTTATAAAAATGTCACTTTTAATTTGAATACAGAATAAAATAAGAAATAATTCCGAACCTTAATCTTGAAACAATCACCGCTTAAAGCTAATACTATAAGAAAAGATATTAAAGCTTTTATCTTATTTATAATATTACTAGAAGCCGAACATTATCGCGGTTGTTTGACATTATAAATAGGATAGAAACGATTTTACCGCGTAAAATTTCTAGCACCCGACGTTTCGGTCTACCCTGGACAAAGGCGGCTGCAACGTCACCGATACGTCGGGTGCTACAAATTTCACGCGGTAAATCCGTTTCGATCCTATTTATAATTACTAGAAGCATTGATTATATAGGTTGTAATATTGCTCAATGCCGTATTTAGTTTTGACAGCTAGAATTTTACTATAAAACGCAATGTGTAGATGGCATTCCTAATTTCAAACATTCTTAATCGTCTCTTGTGCTCAGTAGTCCAATAGATGGCGTTCTAAACCTATGTGATCTCAAAATGTTATCTCAAAAGATTTCATCTCTCAATTATTTTATTTTGAGTTATCTCAAAATAAGATAACAATATGATAACAAACGAATTTTGAAATCGTGGCTCTCAGTATTTAAGTAGTATTTACACAAATAACAATTTTAACCTAGTATACAGTGTTCAATACAAAATAATGAGGCGCAAAATTTTAATAAACAAAGAGATGGCATTCTACATTTTAATTAATCTACGTACGAACGGGAACATTAGGGGAAGAGTTGATAATCCTAGCATGCTAGCGAAGCTAATTGTCCCGGACAATTATAATCGTGCTCGCACTCATAATCTATTTGCGGAGCCGTCCTCGCGCACCAACCTAAGTCGATGGAGTCTGCTTACACGAGCTTTGCGGCACATAAATGCGCTATGTTCGACAGCGCCAGACTTTGATATTTTTACAGCGAGCCCGCATCTCTTCAAGGTGTGGGCAATATAATCTGTTTTCACTCTTTATGTACTGTAAGTTTGTAAGTTTTTCTATTCTTAATGCCTGTATTTGTATTTAACGCTTATTTAAACATGTTATGTATGTAGTTGTAAGAATTCTATTATTTTTTATATTTATGTGTATATGCATATCAACGCATTGGTATAAACTGTAATGTTGATTTGTTATGAAATAAACAAATAAATAAATAAATAAATAAATAAAAAGTTCAACCTTGCAATGTAAAGACCTCATACGCACTGGATGAAAGTCCATCAAAAATGGCGTCGCAGCCAGAGTGAAAAATCGCACATCTTTGCACAGGCGTAAGCCTAGTTAGATTGTGTGGGGTGCCTCGGATTGCATGGGATTGGGATAAATCAACTTGTCGCTTACTTAATTAGAAAATAAATATTTTTCCTTATGTAACCTTAGATAAGACATATAAAATGTAATAAATAAATTATTGAAATAAATTGAAATAAATTATTGAAAACCATACCAGCAAAGTAGCAACAAACATTAGCAACTAGGAGATCAGCTGGATATTACAGAATCTTAGGGGCTCTCTAGACGATCAAGCATGCTTGTCAAGCATCGCGTCGCGGGCTGGGAGGTGATCGCAAAACGGAGGAAATATGCAAATATTTTTAAAAATATTTACCAAAAATGCCTAATTTTGTAGTTTTTCACCAGGGAATCACGTCATTCATCAATCAATTACGTCTAATTAACGTGACTCCCTGGTATAAACTACAAAATAAGGCATTTGTGGTAAATATTTAAAAAAAGCATATTTCCTGCGGTTTACGATTCCCGCCCAGCCCGCGACGCGATGCTTGACAAGCAAGCTTGATCGTCTAGAGAGCCTCTTATAAGAGTTCAATTTCTTGCTGTGGTTTAATTAATTTGGTAGAATATTTTATTTGATGTTTTAGTTGTAAATTGTATTTTTTTAGCAACTGCTTTATAAATAAATAAATCTCCTAGTATAGTTTCTGTGATGTCATGGGTTATGTTGAAATGCGATAAATGACACTAATAATTAAATTGTACTATTAGAATAGAATAGAATAGAATAGACTAGAATAGAATAACTATTGTTATTATTGTTTAAATTACTAAGTTTTTATAATCAATCAGTCGTTTATAAAAAAACATTCATTATCCATGTCATCATAAATGGCCAAATTATCTGCGATTCGTTTTACACGACAATGCTATCAGCGCCACATGTATGTCACCTGTGCAGAAGGGTTGCTAAAACGTACTATGACGTTGAGCAATCTAATACAATATATAATCAATGGTACGATTATAATCCCACCTAGAGAATGAAAGATGGCATTCTACCTCTCCGTATTAATTCTGTGATGTCATCAGCCTATAAAGAAATGCAATAGATTTCACTAATAAATGAATGCTATTATTGTTATCCTTGGTCAAATTATTGAGTTATATAATTAATCGGTTGTTTATAAAAAAAGTCATTATCAATGTTATTATAGATGGCCAACTAGAGCTGTCAATTACAACGGGCGAACACGTCGCCTCAGGAAGTTTTAACGTCATTGATCGTTCTGTCTCCCGTGAAGTGAGCGCTGGAGACTTAAGACGATAAACAATCCAGTCTATTTACGCCACCTGCACGTCAGAAGCCAACGCCTTACGGCGAGGCACCGGGAAAGGTACCCAGCGCTCGCTGAGTACCTTTCCCGGTGCCTCGATAGTCAGGTTCGCTGAGTATCTTTCCCGGTGCCGAGGCTGAGCAGCCTCTCAACCTGATTAGCAGTTTGGAAGGATATCTTCATCTGGAATTAACCTTTAGGATACTTTCTGCCTCCCTACTGGTTATAGAATCGAGGTCGCTTGCGCGGTCCTCTCCCTTATGAAGCGGTGATACGGTGTCTACCAAATATATCGCGGACCACGGCATCCTTTGCCCGGCTCATTCACCCGGGATCGGGTGGCTGAATGGTCGTTTCAAGAGCAGTTGCCATAAGGTTAACCCCCCTCCCCCCGCTCTATAGGAAATATTACTGTTCCCAGACTCCCCCGGCTATTAGTCGGAGTGCACGATCAATTGGCTGACGCCGCACGGTGCGCAAACCGTCCAGGAGCGCCCGAAGGTTAACTCCTAAAGGAGAGTGGACGCAGGTGACCGTCCTACCCTGATTCTCCCTTCTGCTTGGAGGCCGCCGGATAGGTGTTGACCCGTGAGTAGGACCGACCCTGAACGAATGGGTCCTCGTGGCGAAACTGCAACAAGACCCATTATGGATAGCCAAATAAATTGATATTAGTTTCGCTGGACAATGGTATCAGCGCCTCCCGGCGTAGAAGGGTTTCTGCACCAGCGCCAACTGCATGTCGCCGGTTTAGATGAGTTGCTAAAACGTACTATGATGTTTAGCAATCTTATACCATATATAAAATCAATGGTGTTATTATAATACCAACTAGAAATTAATCATCACGTTTGAGCGTTGTTATTGGGATAGTTTATAACGAATACTGTAAGTATCGTAATATTTCCATTAACCCTGATTAGGTATGTACTTCGAGTATTTTAATAAAGGTACATATCAGGGTCAGCCTACCAACCTCAATAAAGTGAATAGGTCGAATATGTCTGAAAGCGGGAACAAGGTGGGATGAGCAGGGGCGGGCGAACGGGAAAGGGGGAGCAAATACGTCGGAAAAAATAGACTGAAACCCTTCAGCGTTCAGTCAGCACTGAAAGAGGGATTCCAATAACGTAGCGGACGCGTGATGCGACGGATTGGGAGCGACGTGATGGCCCGAAGGTTATCGACGGTTATACTCGTACACTCGAACGATTCGTGTGCCCCAAATGTGCCTACGTATGAATTTATCGTGAATGATTCATGTTACATTTCAGATATGTCTTAAAACGGGAGGTTTGTACAGTCGGGAGCAATGAATCCGGGTCACCAATATAAACCTAAATATCCTGGAAACTGAGAATGCTAGATTAGTCAATAATAACAACATTATCAAGAAATATAAAACACGCAGCAACGCTTCTTTTTTTGTGAAAGGACAGAAACAAAAGCAAAAACAAATGCGGTGAATTCTTTTACTTTATTTACTTTATTTTAACCTTTTTGTTGGCATTACTTTACAGCAACTAAGAAGTTTTATTAATTTTATTTAAACAGTAGGTACTAAATCTATATCTATACTATTGACAGCTAGGTTCAAGATCAAAATCAAAATCAAAATGTTCTTTATTCATATAGACACAATTAAATATTATTTTTAATGTATGTTCTTATGATGCCTCCAAGCCTTACTCCCAAGCCGTTTTGTCATTTACATAGTCAGATATTGTATAGTATGCTTTTTTATACAATTTTGCTTTGATGGTAGCTTTAAACTTATTTACAGATAGTTCTCTAATAGTATGAGGAAGCTTGTTATAGAAGCGTATACATTGTCCCAAAAAAGAATTGCTTATTTTGTGTAGACTAGTAGCACGTACAACAAGGTTATGCTTATGTCTAGTATTAACATTATGAGTGTCGCTTTTTTTTAAACTTGTCAATATTCTTGTGGACATACAACAGATTTTCGTATATATATTGTGATGCAATAGTAAGAATATTTATCTCTTTGAATTTTTCTCTAAGTGAAACTCGAGGACCAAGTTTATATATAGCTCTTACAGCACGTTTCTGTAGTATAAAGATGTTATTGATGTCCGCACAGCTTCCCCAGAGAAGAATCCCATAGGACATAATGCTATGAAAGTAACTAAAGTATACTATTCTTGCTGTATCTACATCAGTCAGCCGCTTTATTGTTTTAACTGCGTATGCCGCAGAGCTAAGTTTTCCTGACATTTTCTCAATTTGTGGGCCCCATTGTAATTTGGAGTAAATTGTTATCCCTAGAAACACAGTTGAAGCAACAGGCTCCAGTCTAGTTCCATTTATTTCTACATTGGTTTGTACCTGCTTAACATTAGGTGTTGAAAATTTAATCACTTTGGTTTTTTTTTCATTTAATATTAGGTTATTTACATTAAACCAATGGACAACTTTTGAGAGTGCATTGTTAACTTCGTCATAATTGTACAATTGTCGACTAATTTTAAACGTCAAAGAAGTATCATCAGGAAACAATACAAATGACGTTGAAATAAATATATTTCACAGCAGTATGTAGCAGCGTTAGGAAATTATGTACATCCTCCTTTACCCTGGCGATAAGTGGTAAGTGAAAAAACTAAGATAGAGTTGTATCTTATTTATTGTCCTGACACAGATAAATTGTATGTGCCTTCAAATTGAGCGTCCGAGGAAACCTTTTCCACCCCTGACTTGGTGTTGAGGAATTGGCGCGATTCGTCAGGACTTTTTTCGCTGGGATTTTCGGGATTAGCCAGAAAGTAGGTAAGTGGCGAAACGTCGAATGGGCCGCCAAGTGAAGTAGCTCAGTAGAGGCTGAATTATCCAAAGTTATTCAGACCTTTTCGTATTTCTCTTCTAAATAACGGATTAAGGATCGAAATAACTTTTTTTTGTCAATTAACATATTATACAATAATTTGCCATTAGGCATCAGGGGCCTTAGAAAGCTTCACATTATTTATTGTATTTATTTATTTATTATAAAAAAAAATCTTACTTTAATTAAAGTTAAAGTGTACCCATCAAACCGTACCATCAAAAACGGTAGCGATGAAATTTTCAACTACTACGAAAATATTACGATTAAAATGGAATCAGAAAATATTAATATTGTCAGAAATACTAAATTCTTAGGGATCACTTTAGATGAAAATTTAAACTGGAATCAACATATCAATAATTTGTGTGCAACTTGGTCATTGGCAGTCTATGCTATAAGAAAGGTGAAATTTCTGGCTGGCGAACATGCAGCGATCAGTGTGTATCACTCCTGCTACCATTCAAAGATGTCTTATACGATACTACTATGGGGTAATGCAACCGATATCCATCGCGTTTTTCTGCTACAAAAGCAAGCCGTTAGGACAATTTTTGGTGTAAGCAGAGAAACACATTGCGCCCCTTTTTTTATTAAAGCTGGTATCCTTAACATGTCGTCCATGTACATATATCAGTGCCTTTTATACGCCAAAGAGAATCTTTTAATTTGCGAGCTTCACGCCACTCGACATAGCCATAATACGCGACATAAAAACAATGTGTTATTGCCTAAAGTACGCTTGACTAAATATCAAAAAACATTTTTATATATTAGTTTTAAATTGTTCAATGCTTTGCTGTCATCGACGAGAAGACTTGAGATGGCAGCATATAAAATCTGCTTGAAAAATCAGTTAGTCAAACATGCCCTTTGCAAACTGGACGACTTTTTGATATTGCGTCAACAATTGCTTGATTATAAATAACCATATTATGACTACACTTTCGCACTAAGTTTTAGATTTTATTGACATTGTTTTTAATTACGCATGTTTCAGAATTTTTCTTTTTTATTGTATTGACTATTATTTATTGTTTGGTTATTGATTATTTTGTAAATTTAACTATTTTTAGGTAATCACCTCTGATTACAATCATTTTTTTTCTTTTAATTAATCAAATCGGTTTTATCAACCGGTAAATTATGATTGTAAAATTTGACATGTTCCTCAGTATTGTGAAATGCTTTTATGGAATGAATAAATGATGATGATGATGATGACGTATTTTAATTAAAAATCTAAATTATGGCACTAAGGATTTAGACAATATTAAATTTTGTCAGATCTCCTGACGTTCGTGAATATATTTTATCTTTGTTCTTTCTATTATTGGCTATTATTTTTATTTCACTAATATTTTTTTCGTTTATTTGATTTGTTAATTTTGTGATTGTGATTTTTTATTGTAACTATTGGCGATTGACTATTAATATTATTACTAATTTCTGATTATCAGTATTTTTTAAATAATTTTTCTTACGGTCCATTAAATAATTTGTGAAATTATTCCATAATTTTATTTGATTGTTAGTACTCTTTTCCACATGATAATTTGCTTAATTATATATTTTTTTTAAATTGAACGTATCGGAAAATTTTGCCTATTATATATAACCCAGAATCTGTTTCTTTATTATACTTACCTTCTGTCTAAAAAGTTCCGGGAATTTAGAATTTAAAAAGATTCTGTTAATGATTTCAAAAAAATAAAAAAATTCTTAAGTTGGTAGAACCGCCTTTATTTACTCTACGCCTAGAATACGCGCGAACTGTCAGCCATTTTTATTAGAACAGCAATTGAATTGTACACCTTAGTAGTGCGCCACGATTTTCACAATGAACCAAAGTATTGAACAAAGAGTTTGCCTTAAATTTTGTGTTGCGAACGGATTTTCGTGTGCCAATTCCCTAAAAATGTTAGAAAAGGCTTATGGGGAATCAGTTCTATCCAAAACACGGATCTACGAGTGGTACAAAGCATTCAAGGAGGGCCGAGAGATCGTCGAAGACAACCCTCGTTCCGGGCGACCTTCGACCTCTTCAAAAGACGAAAATATCGAAAAAGTCAAGGAAATTGTGCTCCGTAATCGCCATTCCAGCTTAAGAGAGATAGCACGTAACCTGAACCTGAAGTCTCATGAAACCATTCGCTCGATTTTGGTAAATAAATTGGGCATGAGACGCATCGCCGCTCGGCTCGTTCCAAAGGAGTTGAATTTTCTACAACAACAGTACCGCAAACAAACTTCTTTAGACATGCTGGATCGCGTCGATTTTTATCTTACATTCATAGAACGCATTATAACTGGCGATGAGACATGGGTCTATGAATTTGATATGCAAACAAGTCAACAGGCATCAGAGTGGAGGACAAAAAACGAGCCAAAACCGAAAAAACCACGATAAAGTCGTTCAAAAGTCAAACTGATGCTCATTGTTTTCTTTGATATTCGCGGTTTAGTCCATCATGAATTCATTCCAGAAGGACTAACGGTCAATAAGGAAGATTATTTGGCCGTTTTGAAGCGTTTAGGTGAGAAAATCCGTCAAAAACGGCCTGAATTGTGGATCAACAATTCGTGGATTTTCCACGACGATAATGCACCGTCGCATAGAGCAGCAATTGTGACTGAATTTACGGCCAAAAACGCAACAAATACAATTAATCAACCACCGTATTCACCAGATTTGGCCCTGTCAGACTTCTTTCTGTTCCCAAAACTAAAATTTCCTCTTCGTGGTACCCGTTTTGAGTCCATAGAGTCCATTAAAGAAAATTCGTGGAAGCAATTATTGAAGGCTATATCGAAAAACGCCTACAAAAAGTGTTTTGAAGATTGAAAAAAACGCTGGCGAATGTGTGTTGCATCAAATGGGGACTAACTACTTTGAAGGTTATAAAATAAAAATTGACGATTAAACGAAAATTGTGTGTTTTATTTAATAATTCCCGGTACTTTTTATACAGAGTAGTATAATATATAACTTTAAATCTGCGCTTGAATGCACAACGTTCATATTTTAATAACTTATAATATAGGTAGGTACATAGTTAAATAGATATATTTTTATTTTGTAATATTCGTTAATTTTGACTTTACCAAATATACGATCTCTTACAAACCTATCTCCATATGATCCGCAGACACCACCATATGTTTCCGTGACTATTTTGAGTGACGATTATGTGGTTTAAATGGGAATAAGAGCAGTCACAACATTCGTAAACAATTTTGAAATAAATGTATCATTAGAACATAAAATTTAACGAATATTTTCCGAATTGCGCCGTAACAAGTGAATGTGTCTCAGAATAATAAAACTGAATATCACAAAGCGAGTGCTCTCGGATAGAATCATCACCGCACTCGATATCTATGGCGCGTTCCGCCGATATGAATGCGGCGAATTGCCCGCCCCGCACCCAATGCGAAAATTAGTATCGGATAGAAGTGTACAGTTTGCAGCGGTGATAACTACTGTGTTGCAGTGGTGCTTTGCATACTGTTCGCTGAAATTCATGAATAATCTATGAGCGGTGGGACGGTTTCAGGCGAATGGAGACGCTCCGGAACCTCGTTTTCACCAAGTTTATTGTACCGTATGAAACCGAGGTAGGCGGCTGGGTTTGTAGAGTTTCTATCTTTGGGAATGGTGTAAAAGTAGACTCTCCACAGTTAGTTATGATTAATTCATGTAATACTCTATTCATATAAAACATCAAATTCTATTATATTATAAAATATTAATTTATACAATATTCTACATAAACATTCATTCATATCATTCATGAGAACATGCATTCAAATAATATTCTATTCAAAGATATTCAAAATATTACAAAATACTAATGCTCACATTCCACGCTCACACTCCACACTTACACGCTCAACACACTCCCACAAACACATACACACACACCCTGCAAAAATTGAAGGTACATTAGTTTTATTAAGTAGTTTAAAAAAAACGTAATTTATGTAATTTTATTGAAATCAGTAACCGGTTTTATTTGTTGTAAATCTGCAAACATTTAAAAAAATATTATGACTGTAATACAACTGAAAAAAGAGTGTCAAAAAATATTTATTATTTTACTATTTAGGGTAGGTGGGAATGGGGGAGGGGGTAAAGCCCCGCGCGGGGCAAATCCACGCACGTGGGTTTTCGGAGGGAATTTTGTAATAATAATTATTTCGATAGCCGCCAGGTGGCTGACCCGTCTCAACAACTTCCAGTTCCATACCAGTCCTCAAGAAGTTCGGTCGCACGTGAGCCTGAAAAATGTGGTAAGTCTGTTTTTTCGTGTTTTGATGTAATATTTCTTGTCCTTCCAAGCTGAGTTTTTCCAAAACGGTTTAGCTATTTTCGCAATTGAACTTACGGTGATGAACTGCCTGGTTCAGCTTCACATTCACTTTCACATGGAAATGACACCATGTTGTGTGAAATGGTGAAACTGCGTGGCTTTGCCCAATTTTCGGGGCAACCCCCTGCAATTGTTTTTTAATGTATAATATTACATTTCTCTGCAACTGATGATTGAACATCCCTGATATTTACAAGGGTTATAGGTAAGATCTTAATCTAAAACTGCAATATAAAACTGAAAGAAAATTTGTCTCTAATACTCCAAAATTTTCAAAAAACTTAAAATTGCAGGGCCTTGCTTCACCTACCCTATTGGTATCATCATGGACAACTAATAAAATACATTAATTTTTATGAGAGGCAGTAACAAAAGCAGTTTGAATACCTACAACATTTTTAGATAAATAGTAAGGTATATATTTATAGTATACGAGTGGTAACACCCGGCGTTGCCCGGGTTATATCTGTTCTCAAATACCAATGTATACCAATTTTCATGGCGATCGGTTGAGCAGTATAGAAGTTGGTGTGCTGCAGCGCCGTCTAGTTGAAAGTTGCAACAAAGCGGATATATATAAAAACCTTAACCATGAAAAAATACATATATATGCAAACTTTCATGGTGATCGGTCAAACGGTTTCGGAGTCTATTAAACTCGGACAGACGGGCATACAAATATACCAACATCCATTTTTATATTATATTATTTTGGCCTGTTTTTTAAATTTAAACTTTGAATGCCTATATCTCGCTTATTTATAGCGACCGACACAATTTTCTTCCAGATTTAGCATTAAAATGAAAAAAATTGGAGAGAGGTTCCTGATACTGCAGTTATTCCACTTTTATAACTATGTGATAATACTTACATGTATATATTTTAATTAAAGAGTTTTGAACAATGAAGCACAAATAATTAAAAAGCAGGAATAATTTCACTGTATTACCTTCACAATATTTTGAATTTAGAATAACGCTTGGCCGACTATGACGTTTGTAGGTTTAACATAGCAGCGCCATCTATGGATTACTCAATAGATAACGCCATCTGTTAAAATCGTTTGGAACTAACAGATAATTGCGAATGTCAAATAATAGACATTGCAATAAAATAATATCGCGACTACAAATTAAGACGTAAGCTATCCTATCTTTCAAGTTGGATCAAACTGCACATTGTGTGCAAATTTGATTCAAATCGGTTAAGTAGTTTAGGAGTCCATCGCGGACAAACAACGTGACACGTAATTTATATATATTAAGATGTGTATGTTAGTTAGAGGTAAATGGTTTTAGTGCAAAATGGTTTGATACGGTTTTCCCACAAAGCGTACAATTTCATTTGCATTTTTATAACCAAAGATCACTCTTTGTGCTTATTACTAACTATATTTTTAATTATAGAAACCAGTTTAAAATAATTAATCAAATTCTATCAAAATAACCTAAGAGTCTAAGACATAATCCACATAACATTTGAAAGTAATCTACTAATCTTTAAAACTGTCAAACTGTAATAAAAATAATTGAATCTCCGCTTGTTATAAAATGCAACGTATATCTTTCTCTCTCTGTGTGTGTGTGTGTGTGTGTTATCAAATCGAGAACTACTCAACTGATTTCGATCGTCATTTTTTCATGTCTCTTGTATATTTGTCTTCTTATATAGTTTGTCTATTCCGACTATTATAGTCTTAACCCGTTGAGTATGATACGACCAAATCTGGTTCTGAAACAATTATCCGTTGAGTATGATACGACCAGATCTGGTTCCGCGTTTTTTCCACTTCTTTGACATTCTCATATTTATTCATAATTATCTAATTGTTTTACAAAATGATATTTCAATATTCTATATTCGAAATTTCAATGCAATCATTTTGCAGTTGTTCTTTTATGATTGGTGTAGTAGTTTCGTAGTTATAGTACTTTAAGGTCGATGTCGCCGAAAATCCTGCAAAAGAGACAGATGCACCCATGAAAATACCCATTTACTCCAAGGGTTAAAGAGAACAAAATCGGTTTAATTATTTTTTAAACGTCTTACAAATTACTATAATTATTATTACTATAGACAAGTCGGAGAATAACGTGCAATTTCCAAAATTTCAAAGGTCAAAATATCGATAACCATAGCTACAGCACAGATTTTTAAAATTCTCATATAGACATCGGTAATGCGGAAATTATGTGTATCTTTATCAGTTATTTCTGTTCATTGGTTGTCGAGTTAAAAGCAAAAAAAGTATTTACAAGGTATATATAAAACTGGTAGTGTTAAATTTTCCCTTAAAGATAGATCGATATAGATACATCCATACATATCCTCGTATAGATAATATACACACATTTCCTAAACTACACAAAGATAAGTAAAGGTATAGGAAATATTTATGGATGAAAATAGTATTTAAGTAGGTCTACATATTATAAGTGAATATTTCAAATATATATATTCAGCGGTTCTCAACGTATAAACTTTTAAATATGATCGAAACCATGCAGGTTTGAATGAATGGCGGACTTTCAGCGTTTTTAGGAATGTTTTGATATTAATAATGTAAATCAATTTGTTTGTAAATCTCTCTTTTATAATATATACATATGACTTATAATAGTGAAAATATTACCACAGCTACTATTTATCGTTACATGTGTCAAAAGGCACTGGAAATTGAGCCAAATTACAAGGACGCCTACAGTTTCCCGTTGTTTCCCTCTGCAATGATAGGAGTGAACACTTGGAGGTGTCAACTACAACAGGCGAATCCGTCACCTCAGGAAGTTTTAACGATGGTGATCGTTTTATCTGCCGTGAGCGTAGAAGACTTTCGGACGAAACAGTGCACTGTTTAGTTACGCCACTCACTCGTAAGAAGCCAACGACTTACCGCGAGACACCGGATGTGAAACCTGCTGGCCGACCTCGCGCCCTTACTTCCAGTTTCGTCCATATTTCTGCAGTCTCCCGTCTGAATGTGGGTTCGAGGTCGCTTGCGCGAACCTCTCCCTCATGTACAGAAGTGAACAAAACAAATGAATATTTGCATCTATATGAGATATTAGATAATTAGATTAAGTTAACATATGGATCATTTGAAGTGATCTATTTAGCCGCACTAAAAAACCACCTAGGGATGCTACTGTGCGATATAAAACATCGCAATAAATGCACAGTCAAAATTAAGCTACTTCTAAAAGGTTAAAAATTAAGCTACTCAAATAAGGCAATGGGCAAAAATGTATAGTCACTGTTAGATCTATTTATCTAGAATATGTATGACTATACTATATACTATATATACTATATACTATACTATTCTATATATATACTATACTATATATATATATAAATATATATATATATATATATATATATATATATATATATATATATATATATATATATATATATATATATATATATATATATATATATATATATATATATATATATATATATATATATATATATATATATATATATATATATATATATATATATATATATATATATATATATATATATATATATATATATATATATATATATATATATATATATATATATATATATATATATATATATATATATATATATATATATATATATATATATATATATATATATATATATATATATATATATATATATATATATATATATATATATATATATATATATATATATATATATATATATATATATATATATATATATATATATATATATATATATATATATATATATATATATATATATATATATATATATATATATATATATATATATATATATATATATATATATATATATATATATATATATATATATATATATTTATATATATATAAATATGTATATATATACTATACTATATATACTATATACTATATACTATACTATATACTATATATACTATAACTTACCTCAGTTATGAGCCTTTCACAGTTTTGAAGTTCGTAATCTTTTTAAATATGACCAGTCACACGAATACCCCAAAAATAATTATTAATTTTTAATATATTATTTGCATTGAAAATCCGTAAAAGTTAGCATATAATAATGTACGGTCCCTGAGCACAACATGTTGGATATCTGACCCTAACATCTACATACTCAGTAAACAGAGCGGCAAAGAAATCATGAGACTCAATACAGAGTTCGAGCAACACATCCAGTATTTCCCCTCCATGTACTGCTGGCAAACTCGAGTATTCTTAGGAATATATAGTGTGTACTCATACAGGATATGTACTTTATCATTTCGGGTATTTTCCGACAGTTTTAGTTTAAACAGTTAATAAAAATACAATGCCTTGATGTGTTTGGTGTCCTAGGGGATATCAGGTAATTGGCCATATTTAATGGAATATAACTTAAAAATGGATCATAATTAAGATCAGTCGTTTAAGTTATAGTTGTTTTACATAAAGAGATCTTTCGATTGGTATATGATTTACATGTATTGGAAAAGTGGGCCCAAAATGCCCATTCTCTTCTATACATTTCAATAGTCTAAGAGGGACCACACCTCACTAGACTCCAAGTTGTGCGGTGTGAGGTGATGGTATCAACTTACGAGTTATCTCCGTATTAAAAGGCGGTTTTGAATGAAGTAGAAGGTATTTATTGATTGAAAGTTTGATATTGCCAGTTATAACGCTTCCCGAACGGGTTATGTTGACGCGAGTGTATAGATGCGCGACTGCGGTTACGAGGATATATGGATGACAGCTATTGGAAAAGTGGGTCCAAAATGCCCATTCTCCTTTTATTTACTAAATAAGGGCTGCCTAGTTTGGTATTCATTATTTTAGATAGTGATATCATGACATTCTATCACTGCGCCACAACGCCGCTAATTGAACGACTAAATTTTCTATGCCTCTAACCGCGCGAATGAACCCGCGAAAAGGGGCGATAGAGCGTGCGGTTGCAACACATTGTAATTGTGGGTGTCGCGTTTGACACAGCGCGGGGTGTTAGTTCAAACAGTGCGCCGCTTTCGGCGCGAACAATCCAACTCGCGCTCTATTTACTGCATTTGAACGTGGAAATTCAATTTCGCTTTGTAAACTTTCGTCTCTTGCTAACGCTTTTCACATCTGCGCTGCGCCTCGCACTACGTACACACGTGAGCGGGACTGCCTCTACGATATACATACTCAGGTGATATTGGCAAATATATCTTGTACCAGGTAGATAAAACTATTCTTTAAACGTAACTAGTATTTCTGTTTTCAAACATGTAGGATATTTGGCCTTCTTTTTATACGACTGCCCAACAAAAGAGGAAAGCAATATGTCCAGGGTTCATCTATGAATATTTTCCGTGTCTTCATTCCACCATAACTTCTAAACGCGTAAGCCGATTTAGAAGTATATGGTATTGTTAGAATCGTTATATCATCCCGGATATCATACGGCCCTTATCTATCCAAATACTAAGTTAATAGTTGTCTAAATGTCACTCGTAGTTCACTTTTAGTAATGGTAGTTTTATGTTTAATTCCTTCTAATATATTTACTTGTTACATTGTTTCAAATGTTTGCAATGGGACAAGCTATCACTTAGTTGAGCGGCATGTGACCGATCATCCTATAAAAGCGTGACACAAATTGCTGTTTGTCTATTATTTTTTCCAGTAATTTTTTTTTCCTTGTTATTAAATATTGCCTAGTTTCGTGTTACGCTTCTAGCTGTATATTGCCATAATAAATAAATATTTAAAAAAAACACACAAAATCAGAGTAACTTAGTAACTTAATAATAATCTATTATTTAAAAAACATAGAAAGTTAAACGAAGTAGATATTTTAAAGTTATAATATAAATATAAATAAAAATTGAAGAAAAATCTGAGAAAAATAATTTGTTAAAATTATTTCAGAATAAAATCATTCGAAGAAATAATTTAAAAATAAAGATTGTTTAGGAATAGTCGATAAACAAGAGAATTACTAATATATACATTGTCATTAAATAACAATTAAATAAGTAAATATATTAAATGTTTAGGAATAGTCAATAAACAAGAGAATATAAAACACGACTGCCGTTACAAAAAGTGAACTACTGTAATTATAATTATTTTTTAAGGTTTTTTAATGAAATATTTGTGGTATATATATATATACACATCTTTGGAATGCAAAACAATCAGACTTTCATTTGAAACTAAACACGATATAATTATGTTAATTTATTGACATTTGGGGATTTGGACATTTAGACAACTATTTACTTGATAATTTGATTGTTCTAACAATAATTAATATTTCTAAATCTTTTTAAACGTTTAGAATTTATAGTGGGATAAAAAAAAAAACACACATAGATGAACGCTGAACACATTACACTCCTTTTGTGTTGGGCTGTCGGGTAAAAACACAGTCAACAAAAAAAAATGTACAAAAGATTAAAAATGTACATTGGATATCAACATTAAAATACTTTGTTATTAAATACAGAATGTCAATGAAGTAACAGAAATATGAGCAGTAAACAATGAGGAATTAAGTATAATTTATATTTAAAATTACTATAAATAAATTTTCCTATTCATAATGTTTTTGATTTCTTTGTTTAATCTGCAACAAATCTCAAGTCTCAAATCTGCAGCAATCTAATGCATACGAGTATAAGTAAGTTTGTCGCATGTGCATAAATATGGCCTTTCCGCCTCGATATCACCTGCCTTGGTCGGTCTCAGATTCTGCTAGCAATAAGGTGGATCGCTCCCGCGCACGTCGTAGCGTCAAGACACTCTCTGACATCAAATGCCACCAAAACAGTACCTATACCATTCACCTTCTTCTTCTTCGTCCTCTCCTATTCTTATTTATTGGGGTCGGGTCTCCTTACCTTTCTGCACCAGGTCAAACGATCTGGGGTTGTCGGTTCGCACAATTAGGCTTTCTTGAGGTCTCTTTCGATGTTGGACCACCAGCTCAGTGGCGGGCGGCCTCTTCGTTTATTTTGCTCCGGTAGTTTCATAGCAATTTGCACCATATGGTCGGCGCTTTGTTTTTTAAAATTTCCATACTAGCGTAGGCGGTTTTCGGTAATATTATCTGTAAATGATGCAACCTTGAAGCTACCTTGTATGTGTCCATTACAGATTCTGTCCAGCCTAGTTAAATCTCCCAACCACCTGAGCATCTTCATTTCGTTGGAATATGTTTTTTGCATATGAGTCTTTGCTGCCCAGCATTCGGAGCCAAAAAAATAGATCGGACGCACTGCTGTTTTGTACACTTTGCCCATAGTTTTTTTATGGGAATACGTGAGTCACACAGGACACCAGTAAGTGATCGCCATTTTTGCCATCAGAAAAGCGTCCAACGCCCTATAGACACAAAAACGATAGCAGCTAAAACATAATCGCCAAGATTGCAGTAAGGCTATTTGCAGCCATATTAAGACATTGATCACAACTTTGTGGTTCAACATTCTTCAGAGAACGTGTGGTTTTGAGTAAATAACGTGTAAAGCTGGTATGTTCATTCGTAAAGGATGCAATGTGCACAGACCTAGCTCCAGTGCTGGAAGCACTTTTGAGCACTGCTTAGCCTACCACTCTCCATATCCTTATAGAGAAAGGAGGCCTGAGTTAGAACAGAGAGGGCAACACTTGGGAATCCCCCAAGATAATGGAGATCAAATAATATAGATTAAAAATAATCATGGAGCTCAAATACTTAGAAATGCCATATACCTTGATAACGGCTTAAGTCGAAATACGAGAATCGTAATAAAACGTTTTTCATCAATCATTATTTTTTTAGAGACATAAACCGTCTTTTCTTTTTCCAGAATTTTTTCCCGATCCAACAATCACATGACTCCCCTGTGACCCCCCCCCCCTCCCTCCCCCCCCCCCCCCTATGTTAATAGGAGGGGGGGTAGGAAACGAGATGAAAAACGGGCACAGTCAGGGGCAGTGAAGTAGATTCAAGCCAACTTTATGCCTGAAGTCGTTGTATATCGTCAACGACCTAAGGCAGGAAGCCGCTTTCGGCTCACACCGTTAAGAAGGGGGAGAATTCCCGGGAAGATGCACACCGCCTCCCAGGGCTTCCCAAAGGAACACCCAGTTACCGTTTACACACAGTAGCTTCTCTTAGAGCAAACACGATCTCTAAGGGCTCAGATATGGCCCTACTCCGCCGAAGCAGATATTCAAACGTTCGAGATTTTTGTCGACCTACACCCGTGTTTAACCCCAACCAAAGGCGTTTGCCGAGAAGTATCTCTCTGCTCATTTCCCCCGCATCGCTCTGCCGCTCGAAAGTGCGTTTACTGTTAGGTATACTGTGACCCGGTGCTCCATTTTTCCGAAAGCGGAGAAGCACACCCTGCAACCGACCAGACTAGGATACCAAACAGGCAGCTGGCCAACTCACTTACCAACCATCTAGCAATACAATCCGCGCGACCGTCAATCTACGGTGAACTATAGAGCGAGGGCGCGGGTATCCACTGACACTGGGAATCCCCGCTCGCAGTTGTTCACTGAAACGGGGAGCCCCCGCTCGCAGTTGTGATATTAAAGTCCGTCCAATAAATCGACCTAACTTCACCGAATCGCATATCAATCAATCAATGTTTGTTATCTGGAGCGCCCAAAATAATGTTTTTATCATCAAATTGTAATTTTTTATCAAACTGTGATTGTGATAAGGAAAAAATAACCCTTCAAACTACCTATAGCGAATGGTTTAGTGCAGCTTGGGCCTTAAGATCCACTTTGTTCTCAGATCGGTCCAACTCACGATTCAGCTCTTATTCAGAAGCCTTCTTCAACTTTTTGCATGAATGTTCCTTGAAAGCATTAAAAAATACGTATTCGTTTATTTGTTATTTAATTTCGATTTAAGGTGGAGGCCGTTTATGGGATTGCAATTAAAAAATATATTTTTTTAATATAATAATAATAATAAAACTCTTTATTCTTAAGAAAAGGCGAGCTTATAGCCTGCAGGCAATATTTTAGAGGTAACCTTATACTATTGTATGAACATTATTTGAGAGTAGACTACATAACTTAACCTATATAAAGAGTATGACAAATAAAATAAAAGAGGATAGAAAGAAATATATACATTTATTAACTCAACTCTACGACCTACCTACACGTACCTACTGTCAGTCGCTCTGTTATTATTATTAAAAAAATAAGTTTTTATTGAATATCACTGTGTACTTTTCGAGCTATCACCGAAGCAAGGACACTGCGAACAACTAAAGAAAGAAGTGTTTGCCTTTACTCCAAGGATTCGTGAGTAATCGCGCTTTGTTTTTTCTGGAATTTCACTTTGTCCAACAATTGCTAACTTTTATTTTGGAGCGGAGCCAATAGAAATCGCAGCCGAGAAGACGTCACCACCGATTCGTCAATCAGCGACAAATAGCGGACTCCCAATTTTGCGCAGGCGCATACGCTCCGACTACTGACTCGCCCGTAGAGTTCGGCAAGTCGCGACTATTTTGAGTCGATTAAAAGTGAGGTGCATAACGTTTTGTAAACTATCGTACGGTCTAAAATATTTTTAATCGTACTCTTGGATAGATTCGACGCCAACGGCACATTGCACGATATTTCGACCGTTCTACGGCGGTCCTGTGAAATATCTATTTACAAAATACACGATATCTACAGTAATTGTAATAAAGATGTCCAGCAAGTGCATAGCCTGTGACCTACTAAAAAAGGATACTGTAACATGCATGGTTTGCGAGAAGGATTACCACTATACGTGTGCTGGAATGACGGAAGATAAGTTTTAAAAAAACAAGCAAGCATGGAAATGTTGTAAAGTGAAGAAGTCTGCTGGCGAAGATGGCTCTTCTAGTTCCTCGATGTATGACATCAGAAAGGAAATTTGTGCAGAATTCCAAAAATCTCATAAGGACCTAATGAAAAAGCTGGATGCCCTCGTAATCACAGTTAACAAGGTTAACAACGACAATGAAGAAATAATGAAAAGTATAAAACATCTTAATGACAATTACGAGGATATGAAGGCAAAACTCAAAAATATGGAATCGTTACCTCCCAGAATTAATACCCTGGAAAATCAAAATGTTGAGCTGCTTCGCAAAGTGGAATATTTAGAACACAAGATGGATTCTAAAGACCAAATTATGAATGAAAATAAACTGGAAATACATGGGATACCCGCCTTATGTCAAGAAAACCATCGCCTGGTCGTTACCCAAATTGCGTCTAAAATTGGGCTGAATTTACAAGAAGATGATATAATCTCCACATCCCTACTGGCTCGTAGATCCACAGACAACAGTGGCGGTGACACCGCGACCGCTTCCCGCGGCGCGCGCGTGCTGCGAACGAGTGCAGAGCAATCGAGAGAAACGTTGGTTGTCTCATTTAAATCTAGTCAAGTACGCGATGATTATTTGGAGGCCAACAAAAAATACAACAAGGGTAAACGTACTCAAGAACAAAAATTAAATACTTCTGATATTGGCATGTCAGTGAATCAACCCATTTATCTGCAAGAAGCACTTACTCCCTTTTTACGCTATCTCTACCTACAAGCGAGGAAAATAGGGAAAAGCAGAAACTACATGTACGTCTGGCTAAAAAATGGGATCACACGAGTCAAAAAAGACAACAACAGCCGTCCTATCACCATCAAATATTTAAGCTCTCTAGATAACATTTTGTGAAGGTTGTGTGCTCGTACCAATTTTGGAAACTCGAAAACTGCCACTGATAATTTCTTATTTTTGATTGCGAAGTTCTACTCTAAACAAGTTTTCGTTATTCCCACGATGAATCGTTTTTACCTGAAGGATTTTTATTATTTTTTTATTACGATTTCTCATTATTTTAATATTAGGATACATTTTTGTATTTATTTTAATGATCATTACAATTTTACTTTCCACTATATTATTTTACTGTACTATTTTACCATATGATTGCTATAGTAGTTCCATAGTTATAGTAATTTTGTCGAGCGCGGCGATATTGAAAGAAATTCCAATAAATTGCCGCGGTCTGCCATGAAATTATGCCCATTCGAGGATACTATTTCATGGAGTTATTTGATATAAATCTAAAAAAGTTTGCTACTTATTATTACTATATACCTACATTTTAATACACCTAACATCTTAAATGTCTTAATTTCAGTTTCATTTTTAATCTGTAATGTTTGCAAAGGCAAGTTGCTTAAATTGTGATTTATATATAGGAGCATACCTCCTTCCATGCGTTTCAGTGATCTATGTAGAGACTACTCTTATTTTACTGGCCACACTAGTTTTTATACAAATTTAATTCTATATACGTACTTCATATGGACTTGCCAAATTCAAAATATTAAAGGAGTTTTTTTAAATAGAATTTGACGTATTGTGTTTTCTGTTATATTGTTCAAATTGGCAGTCGGTAGTTTCTTTATGTATGCAAATGCTGTGATTTTTTTGCTATTCAGCCGGGACAGCCGAACTTTGATATAATCATATTATTATGTGTTCAAGATGCAGGTAAGCACGAACAAAGTTGATATTAGATGAAATCTACGTTTCTTTTTATTGGGGGTTAAGTCTACCAGTGTCTGATGTAGTATACCCAAACTCGGATCTAGGGGAGGGGGGTCAGCTAGGGGGTAGGGAGGGGGGGGGGGTGGTTATAGTGATTTTTCAGTGCTAGCATCGCTGATCAGCTGAGTGAATATATGTATATTGCCTACCATCTATCTGCCTTCTTGCAACATCCCATACTGCTATACTGATTTAAATTATTATTTCTGCTTAGAAGATCATAGCATGGAATTTCAATTTCAAAGTCAAAATTAAATTTCTTTATTAAATCTATAAATTTACACATATTTTACTTTCAAAGCCATCCTAACTAGGCCCCGCCCGTACTAGGAAAGGCTTAATGTAAAAGAATGTTGAGTAGTTTACGTAGCTTGCGGTATTTTTCTTTATATACATAACATGTAATATATTACATTTAAGAATATAGATACGTGTACATATAACAGTACGTAATAATATGTAACTGAGGTATATACATAGATATACACCTCCATATATACATATTAAATAATAGTATATATGTATTTCAAAAGTCGTGGTCTATTTTTATTTTATTTTATTTTATTTTAATTTTTATAAAATAATATTTTGTACTTGGATTTATTTTATAATAACTTTCTGCTACATTTATTATTTAATGATTATTTAGATCTTTGAATGGTTATTTTGTGTATTTCATATTTATTTATTTATTACTAGCTGACCCGGCGAACTTCGTACCGCCTAACGATTATACCGCCGCCTATGATTTTATAAAAGTAATACAATTGTGTAGAGCAGCCATTGCGGCAGAAAAAATGTAGGTAGTTTCAATTCCGAGAGATGGCGTTGAACGCAATTTAACTCGCGATGTCGTAGCGTCGATCCGAAAGTACATAGGTATTTTGGGAATTGGAAATAAATTGAGTCATACCTACCAGCAGTGTTTCATTTGAGGTTATAGTGAATAGTGAAAAGTGAGTCGACAACAATGATAAAAAATAAATATTAAGTTCACTACTTTATTAAGATAATAACACAAAAAGAAATATAAAAATTAAAAAAAATAAGTATATAAATCCGTGTCAGCAAGACATGATTGAATTAAACTATTTACATATTGTGCAGCATGGGATGCACTCGGTTTAATTCTCTTCATTGAAGCACCTTGTGATATACGACATTTTTTGTTTTTTTTTTATCAGACGTAAGAACAAATAAAGCGGATTATTTGCCGACACGTGAACATGCCACGTACAACTGACTATGAGAAAACACGGATTTTCATTTTGTATGGGATTTTTTTTTCATTTATTTTATTTTTTCGTCAATTTTCCAATTTTTGTTTTTAATATTTATTTTGCTATTCGGGACGGAGACAAATACAAAAGATCAAAAACCTTGAAAATCGCTCCAGCCGCTCTCGAGTTATAAGTGTTCGAAGGAACCCGACTTTGTTTTATATATATGTATATAGATATTTTTATTTGTAAATTTACTATAGTGGCGCTGATAGTATTAACGGCCAAATTGACACCATTTTATTTGGCCATCTATAATAACATTGTTAATGAATGGTTATCTTTATAGGAGTGATTGATTATAAAATCCCTGTAATTAAATCAATTTTAACAATATGTAATATTATTCAATTATTAGTGCCATCTATAATGAAACGATATACTTTTGTACCACGAAAGTCGCCATATTGATCCCAATAAACATTTTTTGGAACTATGAGTGCCATCAATATAGTAAATTCCTGGTTTCCAAATTGTAGTAAGACGCTGAGCAATCTAATACGCTATATCATCAATGGATAGACTTACGTACTTTAGATAAAGGAGGCGGTTTAATCCCATGTAAGGCGATTTCAACGCGTTGACGCGACGCGTGGCACGGGGCGACTGCCGCACTGGTATCTTCGCCGACCTTAATAGGATTACAACTCTCCTGGAGCGGTCTAATTGCATATTGTATGCAGCGCTCCACGATCACCCATAATAATCCTTACAAATCTGTTGAAGCATTTACAATTCAGATGCAAGACGATCAGCTCCGCCACACCAGCGCCTATCCCTGGTAGTTGGCTATTAGGACGACATATACCGGAGAATAGACGCAATATTATTGGATGCACCGTCAACGCTGCACCGTATAGTGACAACCAGGGGCGGATTTATATAAGGGCTTTTTGTGCTGCAGCCCAGGGCCCCGTGGATATAAAGGGCCCCAGCCTCCATTGAGAATAATGGACAATATTGTGACAAAATGTCAAATTTTAAAAAATCCTGTCATAAGGTTGGCAACCCTGCGATCAAATTCTCGCATCTATTACGGGGGACTCCCCGCCGCTTGTTTTCGGTGTATTTTCTCGCAAACGCAGTCATTCGCAGCGAACAAGCTTCATGTACTTATCAATTTCTCGGTGGATGGGGCGGACCGCTAGCGACATATTCTTTTGCAATACCATTTTTTAAAATCTATATTCATAGAAATAACATCTATGTATAGCAGTTGAGTTCCTACCGAGGCTAGCGCCTTGTCAATAGGTAACTAGTAATGAATGTTTGAGCTCTGGTTTTCTCGATCTTTTTCTATGCATCGGAGACATGGACCCTGAAGGCTCGGATACGCACCAAAATCGATGCACTGGCGATGTGGTGCTGGCGTAAAATGCTAGGAATCCCATGGACAGCACGCCGCACCAACAAATCTGTCCTGGAAGAACTCGGCAGCCAAGTGAGACTCTCCACCGTATACATGAGAAGGGTCCTGCAGTTCTTCGGTCATGTTGCCAGGAGAAACCCAGAGAATCTGGAGAAAATGCTTTCCGGGGATCAAGTGGAGGGAAGAAGAAGCAGAGGCAGATCACCGGCCAGATGGAACGACCTCATCAAAGAAGACTTCTTCTTCTTTGTAACTTAGTTACAAAAGGGTTAATACAATCTGCGACCCGCCATGCGGAAGACAGGCCGAAATGGAGGAGCCTCGTAGGCAAACTGTTGTCTAGTGGCCACGATCCTCAGTAATGAGGGAACGACGGAGAAGAAGAATGAATGTTTCTTTAAATTTTACTAATATTAACTAGCTTTACAAATAATATTACTACTTGCTTAATTAAGCTACTAATTAAGATATTATTACAATTAGTATTAATGTTGTTTTGTCTATTTTAGTGAAAAGCTAAATGTTTGTGTGTGTCAGTTGTGTTTGTGTGTCTGTCATCTTAAACAAATAAAATATTGTATTGTCCTCTTTTTTTAAATATTGTGTACCTAGTGTATATTGTGTACCTAGTGCATCATAATCGAAAACAGTTTTTAGGCAAAATGGCAATTAGTTGATTAATTAGGCAGGCCCCCAAGTAATATTAGCCCAGGGCCCCACAAACGCACGATCCGCCCCTGGCGATAACGATACAATTACAGAAGCTTTCATATTTCGGACGATGATATTCCAAATTTTCGTCATCTGGAATACATAAATCGCGCAGAAACATCAATCGTCCAATCAAAATATGGCGATCTGCCATTTTTAGCTATATATTTAGTATTATATATATAATATATTATGTATTTTTTTTAATCTCGACATAATAATACTTTATTAGTATACTCTACTGATAAACTTTATCTTTAGCAGATTTCAAAAAAAGGAGGAGATTATAACTTCGGTTGTATTTCTTTTTAATAATGTTTGTAACCTCAGAACTCCGTCATTTATGAACGGATTTTGAAAATTCTTTTATTATGTGAAAGAACTCCGAATTCGTCCGATTGACATCAAAACCATGTTCTGATGACGGGATCCATGAGGAATCGATGTAGCTCCTCAAATATTATCATATGAAGTTCAAAATTTACATGTTGGATCAGTTCCGATGATAATGCATTTTTTATGGTACGCATAACCTGATTCTATACCCAGGGTTGTCTCCTGTCGAGAACGAAATTTTGTATATGCGTTCAATTACGACAGCCTGTTTTAAGTTTCATTAAGACAGGACTGCAACACCCAGGGTTGGCTTCCAACGAAGGAACTCCTCAACGGTCAACAGCACATACACGAAATTTTGTATACGCATTCAATTATGATAGCCCGTTCTAAGTTTTACCATGGCATGGCTGCTGCACTTATAAAGCGTTTTGGAGTCGGTTTCTTTTTGTTAAAATTTGATTAATATATTTATTTATTTATTTATTTATTTATTTATTTCATAACAAATCAACATTACAGTTTCTACCAATCCGTTGATATGCAATATACACATAAATATAAAAAAAAATACGTGTGGCACTCGGGGACTGCCGTGGTAAAGCTATTGCATAGCATTTTTAATAACTTATGCAATTATAATTATTTATTTATTTTATTTATTTTATTTTTTCTGATATCAGATAACTGCGCTCTATCGGAAAACGTTGAAATTATTCCGAATTATTTGCGGCTGCGGTAGCAAATGATTCGGAATAATTTAAACGTCTTCCGATAGAGCGCCGCGCACGAATTTTTTATGCGATAAAGCAAAAAAAACGGATTATTCGAAATAAATCGTAGATAAAAAGATAGATAATTAAATTATCTTTAAAATGGTGCAGGTTTCATAATAATACGCCAGATCGTATTTGCGTAGTAGTCGTTTTTGTGTTCGGTTAGACCTAATTTCACAAATTAATTACACTATGTAATATAAACAAAATCTAAAATATTCAAAGCTAAGAATATTAGGAAAATGTTCTTGTTTAACATATTATATTTTTTTCGAATCGTAAGCAGTACTCATTTAGACGTAATTATCAGTTTAAAATCATTAATTTTCGTTAAGAAATTTCTTCATTCGGTCGCCGCGCTGGCCTAGGCCCGCGATAAAAGCTATGCAATAGCTTAAAAAATAATAGAATTCTTACAAGTAGGTACATACATAACATGTTTAAATAAGCGTTAAATACAAATACCGGCATTAAGAATAGAAAAACTTACAAACTTACAGTACATAAGAGTGAAAACAGTTTATATTATTCTGCCATATATATGTCAGCTCGCAATCTAAAATAAATAGCAAAATTCACATCTTCGTACTGGCTTCAGCTTAGTTAGATGTGTGATGAGCCTCAGGTTGCAGAAGATTGGGATGAATCAATTTGTCGCTTTATTTTAATTTAAGCGATATTTGTAATCGTAGTTAAAATATTAGATATGACATACGAAAAAAAAACAGTCTCATAGTATGAAAAATAACAGCCCTATAGAATGAAATATAACAGTCCGGAGCATTAAGATAACGGTTCCATAGTATGAAAAATAACAGTCCCATAGTCCATCGAATCGAACATTACTTGCTAGCCTAAAAAAATCTTATGAATTTGTTTTTGTCTACAATTGCAGATAAAAATGAAAAACACTAAGAACGACAGTACTTCTCAATTTTCAAAATAATGCAAAAATGGCTTGCAGATTACCTATTCTGAATAACTGTTGTTTTTTCTTCAGTCTCCGCAATGGATCAAAAGTGATTGCTATTTTGTCTTTGGTGAGTTTACTGTAGATTTATTGCAGCCACCTGTATAATATTATCTAAATTATAAATAAGGCAAGAACGTCAGATGCTACAAATCTCACGCGGTAAATTCGTTTTTGTCTTATTTATGATGTCAAACTCTTCAATTTAATTATCTAAATTGTTCATCTTAATCTTGTTGTGTTTCAGATTTTCAATATTTTATTAATATTGCAATCCGCTATAGTGGCAGCAGCTATCTCAAACAACCGGAAACAAGATAATATACGTCATCCAATTGTCCTAATAATATGTTTATCCATTGATTGCACTTTACTATCGGTGCAATTGGTTATTAATATCCTAATACTAGTTGGGATTTATAAGGTATCTTTCAGTATTGCTTATACAGCATGTCCCAAAATTTGCCAATTTTAGTACGTAAACAAAATTGGGTGATGGAAAAGGCAATTAATGTTTCGTCAACAATAGCAATACACAACTTTTGTTTAAAAAAAAAAAAATTGTTTTCAAAATTATTTATTTAAAATTTTGTTTTGTCTGAAAAAAAAGTGTTAACACGCCAAACTTTGAGAAGCTAGAAAATCTTCGTTTAAATTCTAATGTTTGTATTTTTTTTAATTAATACTAAATATAAGTAATTAAGTATGATTGTTTTTAAGTGTTGCCCTATTTGTTAAAATTACTGATTATTCCATCACTTACTATGTTACAGATTTTAAATTTATTACTAATTATTTTATTACTCTTTTTGTTGACATTGCAAACAGTGATTATAATTTGTTAAATTGTTATTTTATTCTAACTATTTTTTTTAATATCCCTAAAATGCCAATTCTACAATTTGCCAATCTGTTCTTATTTTTTTTTTTTTTATTTATTTGAAAATTATTTTATCATGACTTGTTAAGACCTCGTTATATACCTATTTGGCTGTATTCGCTTTCTGTCTTGTTTACTTGTATGTGAGATTTTCAATTCTTCGTTATGCCTAAACTAGAGCGTGCGCTCTAGTTACAAGACGTAATAATATGAAAGTTTATACTTTCATTTATACTACGGCATTCTTTTTGAAAAGTGATACCGATAATGACGAAGTTAACTTTTATTGAATTTTCTTCTATATTTCCACGTAGTCATATCTGAAGTTTATAAATTTGATATATATTTTTTCTAAACATTAAACAACCTTCCTAAAATTTCTTCATCCCGTTTCCCTAAAAAATCTTGCTTTGCGGCTGCTGCCGCTTCATCATCTTCAAATTTTCGACCTCCCAGATGTTCCTTTAATATTAAAATTGATAGAACTCACTAGGGGCAAGTACCGGTGAATATAAAGGACGTTTCAGTACTTTAATGCCAGATTCTCCAATAGCATCCATAGCAAATCTATTGTTTCGTTTCAGAAATCAAGCCAAAACGGCCAGAATCCTGTTGAAACAAATGCAAAGAGCATTGCAAAATTTTCAGTACAGTTTTTTCCTGAGAGTCTGTAAGGATTCTAGGTATCCAGCGGTCAGATATCTTTTCACTCCTAATCGATCATGTAAAATACTATGCGCACTACCAATCGCAATTTTCACTTCTTCAGCAATAAAACAAACATAACACAATATCATTTTATAAATAGGATAGAAAACGAATTTACCGCGTGAAATTTGTAGGACCCGACGTTTCGGTGACGTTGCAGCCGCCGTTGTCTAGGGTAAACTGAAGAGCTGTCAGTCCGTTGTTTTGCGGGTAGGCCGCAAACCGCTGCCGCCACTGCGTAGGTTATAACGGTGGTGGGGGGCCGGGCTCGGAGCGCGGGAATTTTTAAAATCCGTCTTGCACACAACACTCACTGTATCCTGTTTTACGTCTTTGCGTTCGGCGTTCGGCGGCGGGAACATTTTAAGAAGAGGGTTCCACGTAGAAGAGAGTTTGTAGCCGTCATCTCTATTGAAGTTCGGAGTTCTTCTTATTTCAATGGCTTCCCGGATCATGCGAGGAAAGTAGAATTGTTCCTTGGATAGAACAATGGGATTTTGAAACTGCATCCAGTGGTTACTTCCGCTATCCAATATATGTTCGCAGATCGCCGATTTTTCTCGCTGAACGTTTTTAACAGCTTTGATGTGTTCTGTCAGTCGCGTGGCTATGGGCCGTTTCGTTTGTCCAACGTAGGCTAGACCGCAGCTGCATTCGACTTTATACACACCCGGGGTTTGCAGTGGTATTACATCCTTTACAGGCCTCAAAAATCGAGCTATATTTTGGGTCGGTTTGAAGATCGTTTTTATATCGAATCTGTTTAGCATCTTACTTATTCGATCTGTCACGCCCTTGACGTATGGTAAGAATGCTCTTGATCTGCTCGGTTTTTGAGTTTCGTCCGTATTAGATCGTGTGCGTGTCTCGTGATATTTTCCGTATCCATTTTTCCTAAGGACATCATTGACATGTTCCATCTCCTTCGGAAAATGCTCAGTGTCGCATAGATCGCGTGCTCGATTCACGAGCGACGTTTGCACTGAACGTAGATGGTAGGGATGATGGTGTGAGCTTGCATGCAAATATCTGTCCGTATGTGTGGGCTTCCGATATACCGTATGTCCGAGAGTATTGTCACTTCTCCTCGTCACTTTGACATCCAAAAATGGTAAGGAGCCGTCCTTCTCTACTTCATAGGTGAAACTGATTTTTGGGTGTATGGAGTTTAGATGACCCAGGTCATCTAAACTCCATACACCCAAAAATCAGTTTCACCTATGAAGTAGAGAAGGACGGCTCCTTACCATTTTTGGATGTCAAAGTGACGAGGAGAAGTGACAATACTCTCGGACATACGGTATATCGGAAGCCCACACATACGGACAGATATTTGCATGCAAGCTCACACCATCATCCCTACCATCTACGTTCAGTGCAAACGTCGCTCGTGAATCGAGCACGCGATCTATGCGACACTGAGCATTTTCCGAAGGAGATGGAACATGTCAATGATGTCCTTAGGAAAAATGGATACGGAAAATATCACGAGACACGCACACGATCTAATACGGACGAAACTCAAAAACCGAGCAGATCAAGAGCATTCTTACCATACGTCAAGGGCGTGACAGATCGAATAAGTAAGATGCTAAACAGATTCGATATAAAAACGATCTTCAAACCGACCCAAAATATAGCTCGATTTTTGAGGCCTGTAAAGGATGTAATACCACTGCAAACCCCGGGTGTGTATAAAGTCGAATGCAGCTGCGGTCTAGCCTACGTTGGACAAACGAAACGGCCCATAGCCACGCGACTGACAGAACACATCAAAGCTGTTAAAAACGTTCAGCGAGAAAAATCGGCGATCTGCGAACATATATTGGATAGCGGAAGTAACCACTGGATGCAGTTTCAAAATCCCATTGTTCTATCCAAGGAACAATTCTACTTTCCTCGCATGATCCGGGAAGCCATTGAAATAAGAAGAACTCCGAACTTCAATAGAGATGACGGCTACAAACTCTCTTCTACGTGGAACCCTCTTCTTAAAATGTTCCCGCCGCCGAACGCCGAACGCAAAGACGTAAAACAGGATACAGTGAGTGTTGTGTGCAAGACGGATTTTAAAAATTCCCGCGCTCCGAGCCCGGCCCCCCACCACCGTTATAACCTACGCAGTGGCGGCAGCGGTTTGAGGCCTACCCGCAAAACAACGGACTGACAGCTCTTCAGTTTACCCTAGACAACGGCGGCTGCAACGTCACCGAAACGTCGGGTCCTACAAATTTCACGCGGTAAATTCGTTTTCTATCCTATTTATAATGTCAAACAACCGCGATAGTCTTCGATTTCATACAATATCATTTATCATCACCTTAACCATTTCCTCAGTTACTGCCGTCGAAGAGCGATCTGAGCGAGGGCAATTTGCACGCCTTAACTCAGCGCACTAACATGCAATCTTATAATGTCGGTCAGAATCAACTCATAAAGTGTCTCGTAAGGGCCGGGCCACACGATGCGGTGCGGCTGCGACGCGGGCGCCTGAGCAGTGCCGCTGCGGCGTCCTACAAACCATGGTATGTCACACGGCGCGTTTCGGCGTCACACCGCACGCAAACCGGAGATTTGCGCCGGAGCAGCACCGCTCAGTTGTTAAGTGCAGTCGAAGGAAGGTACATATTTGCCTGTTTTATTTCGTTTCACCTGATTTTTAATCAAAGTGCATTGACTACCTCATTTCACTAGTTCTACGTACAATTAACTACACACTATTCGCCCTCTGCGGCGTCGTAGTAACGTTGCGGCGCCGCACCGTGCACTGTACGCGTGTACACCCATACGGCGAAAACTTTGCGGTGCGGCAATGGCTTTTTCTCATTTTCACCATCACCCTTCCATTAAGTTAGGAAACAGATGACTCTTACTTTAAAATAAAGAAATAAAAAGTATCAGTTTTTTTTAACATAATAACAGATGCTGTTCCTGCCAGTTTTGATTTTTATATTGTTCTCATTATCACTTTTTGTAACTCAATATCACTTTTTTTTGCGCTCCTTGTAAACTTATCATCTATCAACTGAAGGGTTCAACATTTCAGTTACTAAAATAATTGATTTATTATTATATTTTGATAGTCACTATTAAAATCTTCATTCATTGCTTCATTATATAGACGCTAACCAATGGCAATCATTTACTGAATGAACTCTTCGTAACTATTTCTGTTCAGCGCCGCCCAACTGGGATAAACCCGTTCCAGGGCTATCGGTTCCAGAGCATTTTTACACGTTAAGCGTGAAAATTAAATAAATTACTTAACGTATAATAGAAATCGAAGTACAAAACAAGACACAAATCAAAGAAATATAAAACAATAATGACATGGTCAAATTATTAAGATAATTGGTGTAAAGGAAATAGTAAATTTTAAATAGTCAAATTAATGATAAAAATAAGTTTAAAATATTACAAATAAAATGAAATATAGATAAAAGACAATAAAAAATATAAAAAATTTGAAACTTTTAAATAATTACATGTATTTTTCATATAAATTCAATTTCATTTGTAGGGATTTCAATTTCATTCCATAAGACAGAGACCTAATACAATATATGTTATAGAACATTCGTTAAATTCAAAATCCATTGAAATTTTCTGATATTTAACTGGGAATGGCCTTTTCCATGACATAGTTAAATACGTAGGTTAAAACTAAAATTTAATCATTTTTATTTATATTTTCAGGATAAACTTCATTACGTCAAAGTTTACATCATCTGCAAAACCATTCTTTTATTCCTAACTTTGATCGTTGTTTGTTTGACTATAATCAGATCGCATACAGTATTCATAGCAATCAATATCATATTTTTCGGTAAGTATTTATCTCTAGTCGCTCTCTCTCTCTCTTGCCTTGCTTATTTGCGTGATTTTTAAAACTTGATTACGTACAAACTAGTTCATATACTTGCAAAACGTGAAAGATTTATATAAGTAGATTCTTTTCTTCGTAAGATTCTCATTCGTCGTATCTGTGCTGTTTCTTTCGGACTCCTTAGCGGAACTTAACACTGACTATTGTTGATTTTCCCTTATCTTTTTTGTTTTATTATTGAGATAATTTGTAATACCTATCAAATTTAACTTTTTGTCACATAAAATAACTCAGTTTATAAATTGGATAATACGAATTTACCGCGTGAAGTTTGTAGCACCCGACGTTTCGGCCACGTTGCAACCGCCGTTGTCCATTGTAGACTCTTATTGTCAATCGTCATTAATTATTGTTCTGCGGGTAGGCGGCAAACTGCTGCTGTTACTCCGTAAATTATAACGGTGGTGGGGCGGCGGGGTCGGCGCTTGCAAATTGTGAAAAACCGCCGTGCACACAACACTCACTGCATCTTGTGTCACGTCCTTGCGCTCGGCGTTGGGCATTGAAAATATTTTAAGAAGAGGGGTTCCACGTAGTAGAGAGCTTGTAACCGTCGCCTCTATTGAAGTTCGGGGTTCTTCTTATTTCAGTGGAGTACCGGATCATGCGAGGAAAGTAAAACTGTTCTATGGATCCGACCAATTAACCCCAACAAACCGACCCCGCCGCCCCACCACCGTTATAATTTGCGAGGTAACAGCAGCAGTTTGCCGCCTACCCGCCGAACAAAAAATGATGATTGACAGTACGTTAGTCTACCCTGGACAACGGTAATTACAACGCCGCCGAAACGTCGGATGCTACAAACTTCACCCGTTGTATCTATGTATAATGTCAAACAACCGCGATAATCCTATCTGAGTTTGTACTTTTAAAATAATTTGTGTTTTTTTAAATTGTTTGAATCAATATCTATAAGAAAGCTTGTTTAAAAAATTATTGTATGCCTAAAAGGCGGGTTGAGCACCACTTAATTGTAAAACTCCATGTTACAACAGCACGAAATGAAAATATCACGAAACGCTTTTTTTTATTACTTTGACCAATGGGAATAATGGAAAGATAAGATGGAGTAGAATAATCGAAGAGGGAGCAAGAATAGAAAGAGAAGAATAATCCCCATTAGCGGTCAAAATTTCTATGAATGTTAGGAAAATCAGTCATCTGACTGACGTGGAAACGGGGCAACTAGCAGACTTAAGCTATTTCTATATACATGATGATGTTACTGCTCTTATATCTTATAATATATAGGTTTTGCTGACTCACAACCTCTCCTTAGAATTAGGTGGTCACTTTTGTTAAGTCAGTGCTTGTTGTTAAGATAGTTAAAGGGGGGGGGGGGGGGGGAGGTGCGTCACGTTACGTAAATTTGCCTAAAGTCCAAAAGATCTATCTCGTAAAATAAGTCGTTTGATATTGATGCGACTTTGAAGCCACGACTCTTATGAGAGCTTTTTGCGCTTTAACAAGCCGATCTAGCACCTATGTAGAACCTCCCCATCCTCATATACCGTATGCAATCGCGTCGTGGGCTGTATTTTTGAACCGGATGAAAAATGCCAGTTTTTAACTATAAAATATTATAATATGAACGCACTTCTGTGTGTCTATGTGTCTGTGACTCTGTGTGTATTCTTCCACGATAGCGCCCAAACAGAATAAACCAATCCGAATAAGCGGAAATTTGGCAAGCAGGCATCATTTGGCCATAACAAAAGTTGAAAAGGACGCTTTATTCGATTGAGCTGAAACTTGGCAATCAGGCATCATTTGATCATGACACGATCATTGTGGTTGTAATTGGTCCACCAGAAGGCGCAGTAATCATACTTCAATCTCAAAATATTGGTAGTAAAGACTTGAAATTCCGTACACATATGCCTTGTTGGACCGAAACCGCATTGTAAAATTTTGGTTGGAATATCTCGTATAAAAGTGACACAAATATTTGTCAAACTCCGCCATATTGGAAAAGTACCATTTTGATATCACAGAATATACTCCGAAGAGAGCACGGCATGCTATTAATATACTACGAAAATACTACTAAAACACTACAACAATCTTAGAAATACATTCGCTATTACTAAAACACTATCGGGAAGGGGGGGGTTGACACGCGGGGCAGAAGTTGGAGTTTGGCGGGGGAGGGGGAGAGGACGAGGAAAAAGGCCTGTCTCCATGCTGGAAAAAATCGGTTGGGGTTACCCAACCGATTATTTATACCATAATACACTATGCAAATATGTTTGAGTTCGCTTACCAATGTATTGTATATAGTATATAGTATATGTATGTTGTTTTCCATAGACTTGGTTCATTCGCATTACTTAAGTTATTCTTTCTCTACAGTTTTGCAATGTTATTGGACACTAGTGATTTACAGTTTCTACATACAACTGATCGAAGAACAACACAATTCTAGCGATGCCATGCCAACGATTTGAATAGTATAAAATATATCTTTTTCTGAGAGAAGTCTCCGAAGATTGTAGATTGGCTCATTTTTATATACATAATATATAAATTTAAAACTATTACTTGACACAATTTATTTTATTACTCATTACACAAAATGTGTGTAGGAGTTTAACTACTGCATTGTTGATATTTTATATGATATAATATATTATATGTACAGGATCAGAAGCTGGCTTTAAAAAGTCGGTTGAGTGATTGATTAAATCTAAATATAATTTGATTACTATATAATAAGATGACCGAAATCTTCGTCAAAATTTCTAGGCAATGATAATAATACAAATAACAAAAACAACAAGGAAAATAATAAAGACATCGACAATCATAACGATAATGATTGCAATATAAGCTCTATTACATTTGTTAATTTCCAAAGAAATCATCAGTCTTTTACTGATTTTGCTATAAAATTTGGAGGATTTTCATCCAATAATAAAAACAAATGCTTTTTTCAATAGAAAATGCGAGCGTATTGCCCACAGGCAATATTCTAGAGCTAACCTGTACCAATTTTTACCTGTAAGATTTAGGTAGATAGTCACTAACTTAACCTATATAACACAAAAGTTTGAAAAATACAAAAAAAAACTGGCGAAAATGGGCGAGAAATGTGCCACAACAAAATAAACTAAGGGGCTCTCTAGACGATCAAGCATGCTTGTCAAGCATCGCGTCGCGGGCTGGGATCGTAAACCGCATTTACCAAAAATGGCTTATTTTGTAGTTTATACCAGGGAGTCATGGTAATTAGACGTAGTTGATTGATGCATGACGTGACTCTCTGGTACAAAACTACAAAATTAGGCATTTTGGGTAAAGATTTTAAAATAGATAGCCCTAAAGCATATAAGGGGCTCCATAGCTAAACGATCAAGCATGGTTGTCAAGCATCACGTCGCGGGCTGGGAGGTTATCGTAAACCGCAGGAAATATGCAAAATAGTTTTATATTAGGGAGTCACGTCTTCCATCAATCAATTACGTCTAATTAACGTGACTCCATGGTATAAACTACAAAATTAGGTATTGTTGGTAATTTTTTTTAAATATGTATGTTTCCTGCGGTTTACGATCCCCTCCCAGCTCACGTCGCGATGCTTGACAAGCATGCTTGATCGTCTAGGGAGCCCCTAAGGATGCAAAGGTTCTAAAAGGAGGAGAATGGGAGGGGAAAGGGAATTCAAATGGATTTTTTTTAAAACACTGAGAAAATTGGATTGATTCTTATATTATCATTTTGTTATTACGGTTTTATACAGAATATCGATGTGTCAATCGTAATTTTGTTGAAACTCCATTACTCGATTATATCTATCAACATTTTCCTTGCGGTTAATACGGATATAACTGTATATTGTAGTTACAACATGATTCATGTGTGCGATTCATATAACCGCACGTACACTACTGCTGTCATGATAGAAGTGAGATCCCAAGGTCGCGACGTAATGAAATAACAATATTTTTACATGAAGACACGGTAACTACCGTCACGCTAACACCTTTAAGCGTCATGCTAATTCATACGTATAGACCACAGTCTGAGTTATATACGTAATCCTTGTTGAAACATGCATATTTCCGTGTATTAGTCGTTATATTTTTCCCAGTGTATGCTTGCCGTGGGTCTCATATTTTTCAGTAAAGCATTCAAAAGATGGGCTCCATGCACGGTGAACGAGAATGACAAGAAGTCACTGCTGTGATTCCGATATTCTTCGCCTTGACGTAGATCAATAACAAGATAGCAGGACAGATTACATCATCAGACGAAATTGCTCTAGTGTTGACCGAAAAAACGAGGACCTGATGTCGGAAGGCAGACAGCAGAATGGAGTGGTGATACATGTATGTCGAATGACTATATATTTCTTTGTGAATAAAGACATTATAAGTAAGAAAAATATTTTATTAATTGACCCGATCATCTAGTCATTACTCATCGCATTCCTACTATTAATTCAAGGAATCGTTATCCGTTTATCCATTGCACTTAAAATGATATGATATGGTATGATATGATTATTTCCCTTATTTATCCCTTTAACCCTAGATAGCTAACGAACTTTTATGATATGCTAACCATTCGACTTTTTTGTGATCATTTTAAAAATATTTTAATTAAAACTTTATTATCGTTTAATCAAGATTATTGTATTTACATCAAATATGGATATAATTCAAAGATAATGATAACATAAGATATTAAATATTTAATTTTTACGTAAGGTAGAGCGGGCTCACTCGAACCACGGGGTCAAATGAACCACCCATATTATAATGCAAACTGTATATGTAATTAAAATTTTGGGGATGCTAGCTGATTCGGCGGATGAAGTTCGCAAATCCGCCGCGGAACCGGGTGCCATGTCGCATTCATTGTGTGAGCACGGATGCCATGTTTCATTTTCCGCGTTCAAAGTAAAAAATCGAATTCGTCACATTTTTGGTCTCGCGCACAATACCTTGCTGGTACGGCTACAGAGTAACTTTATTTTAACTACATAATAAAATTAAATGTATTAAACAATTACAACGTTAAGAATGTGTTATATTTGACATATTTAAGATAAATCGTAAAAATATAAAATAATTGAAGATGGGGTCATTTGAGCCAAAACAAATGGGATCACTTAAGCATGGCTCCATTGACCCTGCCTTTTTGTAGCACATTTACATGTTTCTTTTATTTTTATTAGAACGAGGATTTACAAAAGAAAAACTAAACGACTAAAGTCTCGAAAGATCACTTAAAAGAGGCTGCAAAAGATGTTGTAAGACCGCTGTTGCTTCGACGAAAATACAAAAAAGAAGGAAAAGACGGTCAGAAAAACAATTTTGTCTTCTAAGAAATCCTATTTATTTATTTATTTTATTTTTTCGCTTATTACTTATCAAAATTACAGTAAAACCAAGGCATTGAGAAGTAAAATTAATAAAAATATCACTCTAACTATACAAATAGAATGACACTTATAATACTAGCTATCATATAAGAATAAATTATTAATAGCGTGCAATTTAAACGAGTGAGGGTTGGCGGTAAAAAGCCTTATTGGCGAGATAGCCAGGAATGTTACCCAGTGGGCATACACTCACGCCCTTACTTCCAGTTGCGACCAGATTACTCCGGGCTCTCGACTGGTTACGAGTTCAAAGTCACTTGCGCGACCTCTACCTGTTGTATTACAGCGGTAATTCAGTTTGAATTTATCGCGGACCTAGGCGTTCTTTGCCCGTAGTGCCACACGGGGTCGAGTGGTCCAAGGTCAGTTCAAGAGTGGAATGACAACACGTTAACATCCACCCCCGCTGCGTAGGAAACAGTATATTTTCATAGTCTCGAGACCCCTTCAGAAATTAGTCAGAATGCACAGCGAATTGGCTTCGCCGACCGGTGCGCAAACCGTCCAGTGGCGCCTGGATGCAATCCCGCCGGGAAAAACCAGTCCACCAGCTCTGAGGCCTGAGACACGGGAGTCTTACCCGGGGTAGCCTTCAACTCGAGGAGGCTTCTGAATAGGAGCTGAATCGTGAGTTAAGCCGATCCGAGAACAAAATGGATCTTGTGGCCCAAGCTACACGAAACCGTTCACCACCAACTGCAGCGCATTGCTACATATTTTTTTTTAAATACATTGTTACATACATTTTTTTACCGCAGTATTTACAATATTACTAGAGGCCAGTAGAGGCTCCATTGTAAACAGTAGCAAAAAAGAGATTACCGCAGCCCAGTATTTCTTCAGATCCACGCTGCTTAACTAGGCCTAGGCCCGTACTAGGGCAAGCGTACCAAGTAAACATAGGCTTGTGCATACTTCAAACTTCATAATTAAAAAAATAAAATTAGGGATCTAATAATATTAAAAATAGTTTATGGTAATAAACAACGTAGGTACAAAATAATAATTAATCTAAAAATCAAAAACTAGGTCATTGATATGTCAATGTGTCTGTCAGTCTTAATCAGCCTGCGAAAAATATTTTTAAAATACCCATCATAAAATAAATAGTAGAGGAATTTCAACAAAACTTGTAGAAATATATATTTAAGTTACAAAACCTACAAATGAACGTTAATTATCAATTTTTTAGTTTTTATTTTACAGAACTACCAATCGACGAGGAGGTAAAGTATTGTGAACGCACTAAAAAATTTTGTCGAGGTGAAGACGGATATATCCATTGTGACCCCGAGACGATTAATATAATTTTCAAACAGAATAATATCGGTGTTTCTATGTTTGTGTGTATCTCATCCTATTGGGCTGAAATTTGGCATGCAGACATAATTTGGGCATAGCAAGAGTTAAAAAGATTGTGGTTAAAATCGGTCCACCAGAGAGCGCACTAGTCATAATTTAATTTTGAAATGTTAGCCTTATATGTATACATGGAATTCGGTAGGTACACAGGTGCCTTGTTGGGCCGAAATTACATTGTCAAACTTAGGTTGAAATATCTCATATACAAGCGAAACAAATAATATTCAAACATATAATTTCAGCTATATATTAATTAAATAGTAAGGCCCCTAAAAGCGGCGACGCTTGAGATGCGTTCGAAATTTGAATTCGAAGGCTCACGGTGACCTGCGTTTGCGATTTGATTTTTAAATTTATCAGATGACGGCGTTTGAAATTCAAATTTTCATTGCTTTGAGTCGCATAATAATGGGTATTTTGTCAACTGGTCATTGACTTTATTTATGAAATAATTATTCAGATTAACTAAGTCCCTGGCTACTTGCCGGAAAATCCTGGGGTGACAGACCGTTATTTTTTAATGTGTTTTTGATATTTAAAAATTTATACTTAATTTTTTTTTTGTATCTGTAGGAAATATAGGATTTATATTAAAGATAAT
>OX155965.1:28852710-28910210 GCA_944548615.1 Micropterix aruncella
ATATATATATATATATATATATATATATATATATATATATATATATATATATATATATATATATTTAAATTATTTTCAATAATATATAAAATTACATTCATGAAAAGTTACTTATCTGGGGTCCTGGTGGACCAGAAAACATTTAAACGATAGTTAATGTCCTCTTTAAATACTTAGAGCAGCAGCACCTGTTTCCGCAATTGATAACTTATGATGTTCTTAGTTATTGCAGCCGAATTACTGTATGCCCTTGGATGTAATAAGTATAGGAGGATGGTTTCTGTAACAAAAATGGATGTTAGTAACTTATTTTAGAAGAAATTATATGACTGAGAATATTTCGACACTAGTCGTATTCATCTCTATGACATTTCTCATATATATATATATATATATATATATATATATATATATATATATATATATATATATATATATATATATATATATATATATATATATATATATACATATATATATATATTTATATATATATATATATATATATATATATATATATATATATATATATATATATATATATATATATATATATATATATATATATATATATATATATATATATATATATATATATATATATATATATATATATATATATATATATATATATATATATATATATATATATATATATATATATATATATATATATATATATATATAATACGTTCCATTAAATGTTCTTTGGTCGCTACACAATTTTAGGATTACTTTGATAGCAGTTGGGTCTACTACTTCCCTTCTTAGGGTTAGGCTCTTGAATTCAATCAGCGGTATCAGAAATTTAATGTTAATAAAAATAATGTTTAAATAGCTCAGCGAAAAATAATCATTGTCGTTATGTTTATTTTTTCGATTTCTCACATAAAAAAATAATAATTTAACCAACATCAATAAAAAAAATATTTAAAATAATGAATAGTGAAGGCATGCTCATGTTAGATTTCCACTGTCGGTCAAAAATTCGTTCACACTATAAAAATATTTATCTATTAGCCATTTTTGAAGGGTTTGTGAATGCTGGTCATTACAATGATGCATATTTTTCGAAGTACTAATGTAATATTTAATGCAGCACTATTTTGGTTCCTTCCTGCTCAATTCGTCCTTATTAATAAACAAATGATGAAATGAAATCTTGCGTGCACATCACTTAAGGTGCCTTTACACGGGCAACTAAAATTGCTCAATCCTAGGCAATATCGATCAATTATGACGTCACGCAACATCGAGCAATTTACTGCGATACTAATATGTAGCAATTATTGCTAGAGATTCCGCCACATCAAGTTGAGCGATATGGAGCATCTTTGAGCGATATGGAGCAACTCGGCAATTCATTAATACACTAGCAATTCAGTTGAGCAACTGCTGGACATGGACGAGGGTGTCATTGTGGCGGCGGCATGTAGTGCTTTTACTATCATGAGTTTAAAACAAAAAAAAAAGAAAAGTAATATACGGATTTGGATGCGAACATATCTAGCAAAACGAAAGTCATCTTTATTTAAAACGAATTGCATGACATATTATTCAAAAACTTCATAAGAATGTCCCGAACTGATTTTGAATTACTTTCAAAAATAAAGTTGTCCCATTAATTACCAAACATACAACCAATATGAGGGATCCAATTTCTGCACCTACAAAGCTTGCCTTAACCCTTAGATTTCTGGCAATTTGCGATTCATACGAAGTCTAATGTACCTACTTAGAATTTCCGAAGATTTGGTCGTTTTGTTTAACTACGTCATCGTGAGATACCTGGAACTGCAGGCCAATAGCAGTCCATTAATCTTTCTCCAACATGCGGTCTTTAAATTCCAAATATTGTTATTCTATAAGCAAACGCGTCAGTGCACTGCGTTAATAAAATATATGATAGTTTCGTTATTCCATGAAGACGACGCTGTTTTGTCCACCCGCGGACCAGTACTGCACAACAGAAGTGGTATGCCTGGCTACCCTAGCACTGCGGCCGAGCATCCCCCCGCCAGCGGTCAGCGCTTCCTCGCGAAAGCGAGACATATACAAATTTATACTCACAAGCGAGGCAGAATAATAAATGCCTGAAATTATCCAAACTCTTGGATATTCAGCAATTCATGGCGGCGATACTGAGCAATACAAAATATATGGAACATTTATAAGCAATGTTGGCGAAACAATTGCAGCAATTTTTTGGAATTATCCAAACTCGTGGATGTTTGACCATTCCTAGCGGCAACGCTGAGCAATACAAAATATATGGAGCAATTATAAGCAATGTTGCCGAAACAATAGCAGCAATTCTTGGGAATTGCTCCAGATTGCCCCATCCATTGCTCCACTACCTCCGGCGATTGTTGCCTGGCAATTATGGCTCAAAAAATTGCCCGTGTAAATGCACCTTTAATAATGTATAAATATCTGGACCATTTTTTATATCAATTTGCAACAATCCAGTATATATAAAGGAGGTACAGTTAGCATCGATATGTTAGAAAAACAGTGATCTTCAGGTTGCATTGGGCGCTACTCCGCAAAGAAGTCTGATGCATGACTTTTGAAACACGAAGATTTTTTTCCTCATCTGTGGAATTTCCTTACATCCTGATTCCACAGCTCAGATTTTGATATAAATGAGCATAATAGGTGAAAAGACGAACTTCGATTGATGCTATGTATCATAGAACTGAAAGTATATACTTGTACCGATGTAATGCACAAATTGTTATAAATGCACTAATGTTCAAATACATTAATTAATGCACATATATTTTATTGCACAAATGATCTATGTGTAACTTCCAATTTAAAATTTCATCTGTAATTAGCCCAAAAAAATGATACTATTTGTCCTTTTTAGACTTTTTTCGTTTATTTCAATATTTATATTAGGAGGATGTAGTTGTATTGGACGGTTTTGAATAATTTTAATTTTATCCTTATATATACAATAGATTTAGGGACTTTAACCATTAGAAAACAGCTAAAACAGATGTTTTAATTTCAGATTTAGATAAAGATTGTAGATTCTTTTTGAATGTGATTCAAGTGTCATCAGCAAACAGTACACATTTATGCATTTATGCTACAGACAAAATGTCGGTAGTCTGTTTATAAATAAGGAATAGTAGTGGGCCAAGAATACTTCTTTAGAACACGCCTGCTTTAATTATTTTGGTAGATGAATGCCTTGCAATAATTTTACGTCCATCTATAGCATTTACTTTAACTAATTGAGATCTATCAGACACATTGGATTGAAAACAGTTCTTTAAATGGGCCCTTATAGATGTGAGCCTGAGTTTTTTCAGTATGATATTGAGAAAAACTCTTTGTTACGGAATTGAGTTCTTTAAACATTTTATTTAACGGTGAGGCCAAAAAGTTATGAACATATTTAGATAAAATTAAGTTTTCAGTTTAGGCACACTGTTTGAATATCTCTTCCAGTATCATCTAAGCTATTGCGATGGGTAAAAATTCGATGGACATTATGTATGTGTTATGTATGGACATTATTTATGGATATTATGTTATGTATGTGTTACTTTGCTTATGTGCATCCGCTGCTTACGTACGGCGCGGAGTTATGGGGACTCTCAGCCGAGAGGCAGAGAGCCTTAGTTATGCAGAAACTTGCAGTCCGTACAATAGCGCGTATGCCGTTTGATACGCCTGCAATGCCTCTGTTTAGCAATATCTGCATCAAGACGCTGCCGTCCATTTAAATAATGGAAGTAGCGATGTACATTCGCAGAAATGTAGGCGATTTTAAATTGAATGGTGTGCATCACCACTATCCAACAAGATCCCGAAGCATTCTACGTTCGGTAAGTCATGCATTATCCAAGTCCGAGAGGCTAGCCTATATCGCCGGCCCAGCGGTCTACAACAAACTCAGCGAGCACATCAGACACGCGCAATCACTTGACGTGTTTAAGAGCCGCCTTAAGAAGTACCTCACAGATAAGGCGTTTAACTCACTGAATTCTTCGTTGTGTTGGTCTCACAGTAACTCACTGAGTCTTCATTCGAGTAATAACTCGAATGAAGACTAAAATGCTTGTTGACTATTGTGATTTGTCCTTGTAATTGTGTAAATTATTTTTGCATTTCTCTTGTATTTTCTCTTTTACATTACGTTTCATATTTTCTTTTCGTTTTCTCTTTTATTTTTATTTTTATTTCCTTGTGTATTGTAATATTTTGTAACGTTTCCATTACGATTTCGCTCGTAAGCACATATCGGATGTCTCGGCGAATAGCGATTTCCATCAATACAATACAAGATATAAATTTGATCTACATCTAAATCGGCACAGGCTTAGTAAAGTGCGCAACAGTTTCCTTCACCAAAGCCTGTGTTATTATAACAAGGTCCCAACACATATCAGAAGTCTTGGAGAGAACCAATTTAAAAAAGTCTTATTTAATGGCCTAGTCAAGAATCCTGTATTGACTTAAGAGATTTGGATAATGCTGATTTCTTATTCCAAGAGCATCTTAATGTAACATAATGGAAAATTCATGATAATCAACTTTGCCAAAGAGCGTAATTTTTATTTTTAATTTTATCGACGACGGCTATATTGCTAGATTTGTCAATTAACTTAAATTTAGATATTTTTAATATACCCTTATCTATTTTCATGACCATCATATTATTGCCTTGATAATTATGACTACAGACATTGAGCTCTTTTTTTGATCAGCAATTTTGATTATTAGATTATTTTCTATTTATCAATGGTTTTCAAACCAATTATAATTTACTAAAATTAATTTTTAACTGTATGTATGACTTGCATACCATTATACGAATAAAATGAATCTGAATCTGAATCTGAATTACTACTTGCTTCTTGCTTCTATATTATTTCTATCTACTTTCAGCTTGCTTCTATATTATTGATATATCAATCCTCTAGAAGCGACCAACACAACGAATTTAACGACAAAACTTTGCTTTTGCAATTAACAACGATTGATTTAACCTTACAATCGCTGCAATTAACCATAACTATTATGTTGCTAATAGGAATTTACAAGGTAATTTGTAGAATTAATTAAACATGTCTTAAGGTGCTCCTAAACGGGCCACATTTTCGCTACAATATGTGGTTGCAATACAGTTACCGACAGCATTGCTAGCAATACCAGCCATACTTTGCAATATACGAAAATAATTTTAGTATATCCCGGTCATATAGCCACATACTTTTCTATGTCCGAAGCATTTTTATATGTGGCCGGCATATTGCTGAACGATCGTTTCGCAATCGAAAATACTTCAATATTGCCCGGCCAGCTTTATTGCTGTTTCGTTTCGCGCCATACGTGCGTCCCTTTCTGATGCGAGGCACCACGCACGACATCTTCAATTTGAATTCATATCATCTGATGAGTATTTTTTTTGATCTATAAAATATTATTATCTATTCTGATGTGTCATGTCCAATAGCGTGAAATAGTTTATATTATTTATTAGCGTATTTAAATTTTTATATACATCATTAATTGACAATTCTTTTGTGAATCTATTATTAATAGTGAATTCATATGGAGAAAATCATTCAATTGGTATTCATATCATCAAAAACATTCAGTCTTTGATATCAAAAGTATCACGCTTTTTGGAGTCAGGTCGAATCCACATTCTCGTCTTTCTGTCATTTTAAATTTTGATTTAAAACAATATAAGCTGCTGCGATACGTATGATTTTGCCCGATTGTGTAGCCCGTTTACGAGTCAAAATTATGGGCCATACTTTTGAAGAAATATTGCGAGAATGGCCAGGCTATATATATTTCAGCCATTTGCTGCAATAAAATGTTGCAGTGATATCCAAGATAGTTTCTAATATTGCGGCCACATATTGCTGTAAAAGTATAGCCCGTTTGGGAGCACCATTAGAAATAGTCGATTAAGTGATAAAGGAGATTATGTCTCAATAAAATAATGTTATTGGTCACTACTGTGGCAACATTTTTTATAACATTAAACATTTTTACTAATGCCATTGATTATATACGGTATTAGATTGCTCAACTTCATAGTACATTTTGGCAACTCTTCTGCGCCGGCGAAATGACGGCTTGACGGCGAATTAAATAGCAATTTACTTGGCCATATATAATAACATTGATATTGAATGTTCTTTTTCTATAATGTACTGATTGATCATAAAAAGCCAATAATGATGGCAATAATAAACTTTAATTATTAGTGTATTTTTTCTCATTTTTCATATAGCCAAATTACATCACAGAAATAATACGGAGAGATAGAATGCCATCTATTAGTTATTAGTCTATTTGATAATTTATTGCGTAATTATTACGTATTGCTAACCCAATTGGCATGTATGCCAAACTAAAAATTGACATCTGTAAATAATATTAATTTAGTAAGAGCTTTAATTTGTAAAATCATTTTGTTATTATATTATTATTTTATTTCGAGGTAGGATACCGAGATAGGATGCCATTTAAAGTGCGCCGCCATACTGTTACACCACAAACGAGCTACACGTTGTAAAATCCTTGCTGCCAAATTGTAGTACTGCACTGAGCAATCTAATATATTATTAATCAATGCTAATAATGACATAAAACTACTTACTAATCATTTGTGTTTATATTTTCAGGAAATACCTCGCCTCCTCAAATATTATGTTATTATCAAAACCGTCCTGTTAGTGTTAAATTTCATACTTGTATGTGTGTTTATCGAAGGATCAACTGGTATATACATTATCTCAAATTTTACGGTTTTGGGTAAGTAATAGCTGTTGAAATAGATAGCGCTACTTTAAATTGTTTTAATTTAAAATAATAATTATTGAAAGAGAATAGGCATTTCGGGCACATTTTTCCAATAGCTCTAAATCATATACCAATGAAAAGATCTCTTGGTGTAGAACATTTAAAACTTGAACGACTGGTCTCAATTATAAGCCGTTTCTGAGTTATATGCTATTAAATATGACTAATTACCTAATATATCCTAGCGCACTTTTTTTTTTTTTTTAATAAATGTATTCATAGAAAAAGATACATTTTTTAAAATATTACAATCTTGCCAAACTGGCATACAGTTTGTTGGCGAGACAAACTCTTATTTTTCTAGTCTCACACTTCTAATTTTGTGATACAAAAATACATTATTAAAATATAAAAAACAATGTACAGCAGTATTACTACTGGTCTTACTACAGGCTTAAATTAGGCCAGTATTACTACAAGCTTAAATTATACCTAACACATTCAATACCTACCTAACACAACACCTAACACATTCAGGCATTGTGTTTTTTAATGACGGTTTAAACGAAACGGTAAAGTACATGAGCTGTGTGAGTACAAACTATATATTCCTAATAATGCTCAAGATCGTCAGCAGTATATGGAAGGGAAATACTGGGATATTTTATTTATTTATTTATGGTAATGTACATAATATGCAACAAGCTTAACACAAATCATAAATAAAATCCACACTTAAACAGGGATTACAATTGCACAGCCACACAGCAAGTTAAGTCACGCTTATATGTGATGATAGTCTCAGGCCGCCCAACTAAGTAAGAGCTTGTTCCAGGGCAGGCATTTTTAACATAGGCAAAATAAGGCTAAATATCATACATATTTAAAAACAGAAACTAATGTACAAAAAGGTTTAAAAAAATAATATAATCAGAAAATCGCATATATGAAAGAGTTGCAAATTTTTTAATAATTAAAATAGTCACAGAGAAAAATGTATTATTAAAATAAATAATTCAAAAATATATGTAATTAAATAACAACAATAAAAACAATAATAATAATAATAGTCACAAAGAGGTACTCAAATAGAGCTAGATAATGGATAGTCCTTGGTATATTATGGACGTTCCAGGCCCACGCATATACGAAACCAGTTTTTCTTAAATATTGATGTACTAGGGCCACTCTTTATGCCTGCGGGTAGGATATTATATAACTTATGTAGTCCCAAGTTAAATAAAATTTATTTGACTAAGTGACGTATTCCTTCGAGGAACTGCAACGTAGTCATTAATGGTCTTGTGTGTTTAATTAGTTGAGATATTTTTTTCCCTTATGTACTAAACGGCCTAAAATCATTTTCATTACAGCATGCGTACTTCTAAAACTTGCAATTCCATAAATATGATTTCAGATGGATACGTGAATGGTTTTGTAATATTATTTATATATTGCTTGAAATATGTAATGTGCCTTATAATTTCATTGTCGCTCTGTTTACTGACGTATGTAACATTCTAAATGGCTCTCTAGACGATCAAGCATGCTTGTCGAGCTTCGCGTCGCGGGCTGGGAGGGGATCGTAAACCGCATTTTCTTTTAATATTTACCAAAAATGACAATTTTTTTAGTTTTATACCAGGGAGTCACATTACTTAGACGTAATTGATTGGTTGATGATTGATTGATTAGGGATTGATTTATTGATTATTGATTGATGATTTATTGATGATTGATTGATGATTTACGTCATGTGACTTGACACATAATAATAATAATAAAACTCTTTATTCTTAAGAAAAGGCGAGAATATTGCCAGCAGGCAATATTTTAGAGCTAACCTATAGTGTGAATATTATTTGCGAGTAGACTACATAAATTAAGCTATATAAAAAATATGACAAATAAAATAAAAGAGGATAGAAAGAAATATATACTTTACTCTTTGTGGGCTCAGGTTTGCCACATCAAAATAATCTAACACCTATAACGACGCTAAAGTTTAAAAAGGAGGGAAAGGGAATTTATCTGGAAGATTTCAAATGCTCTCTGAGTCTGTTTTTAAAAGTTGTTATGCTTGACGCGGTTCTCACATTTTTCGGCAAAGCATTCCAAAGACGGGCTTCATGCACGGTGAAAGAGAATGAGAAGAATTCGCTGCTGTGACTAGGGATAAAAAGCAGCAGGTTGTCTTTTGATCTCAGAGGGCGTCCATGAGCCGATAGTGCAGTAAATCTGCCGGTAAGATAATATGGAGCGACGCCATCCAAGATCTTGAAAAGCATACAGAGAACCCGCATGTCTCATTTCTCACGGGTCGACAGCCAGTGAAGCTTCTCTCTGTACTCCGTGATGTGGTCAAATTCTCTGAGGCCATGGATATACCGAATGCAAACACATGACGTCACGTAAGAATGCCACCTATGGTTTTATATTTTACAAAAAATATTTGCATATTTCCTGCGGTTCACGATCCCGTCCCAGCCCGAGACGCGAAGCTTGACAAACATGCTTGATCATCTAGATATGGTGTGCTAGCTATCAAATATGGTGTGCGCAGTCCCCACCGTACATCATACATAATATACTATCATTTATAGATCTTCACTGCAAATAATACACTTTAAATAAATATTTAGCATCATAGTAACATTGGGTTTTCATGTAACTAGCTATATTTAAGAAGATTCCGTACTCCAAAACTCCGAAACGGCTCTTAATTGAAGTAATTTGTTGTAGTAGTTATAAATATTCTAGGTAAATAGATCTTTCCAATGGTACATAAGTTGTTGTTACTGAACAGGTGGGCTCAGCGCCCATACATTTTACCCATTGTCCTATGAACCACCATTATTCATTTGTGCGTAATAGGCAGACTGCGGCCATCTTAATTAAAAATAGGATATTGATTATTAAACTGATGAAAATCGAACTATGTTAAGTTATGTTATTAGCCAATATGAAATCATATAACATATATTTCTTTTTTTTCGTAGCCTTACATGTTTACTGGACACTAGTGATTTACACCTTCTACAAGCAATTGATCGATGAGCAACAGATTTCCGCTACAACTGGAAACCAACCTGTCATTTAAATATTATAATTATGTTGTCCACTATTTCATGTGATTAAATAAGTTTTACATACATTCAACAAGATTGTATATTCAATATAACCAAAAACTGTTGTTAGAATGTATCATGCATATTTTCACTCGAGGTTGTATCACGCGATCCTTGTTTGAAGGAATGTCATGGACAGTAATCGAGTAGGCTCCTACAAAAGCAGGCTATGAGGACGATAGCCGCTGGATGGACACACATTGCGCGCCTATTTTCAAGAAATAAAAAGTACTTACTATGGCATCAGCGTATATTCTAAGCTGTTTAGTATTTGCTTAAAATAACATATACGCGTATATGCTTAATATGCACGTATATTTCAAGCACGAACATCCAAGAAAATCCAACCTAACCCTCCGCAAAATCTTTTCAGTTGATTGAAAATTTATTAATCCCTACTAACCTTCCAAAGTCAACACGGGATTTAGAAATAAAAATGTTCGAAAACAGAGTGAATTATTGGCATAAGTCAATCAGTTACATAAGAAAAATTAAAGATAAATTCTTAATAATAATGCGTAAAACGATAATAATTGTAATGACTAATCAAACGCTCCGAAGACTTTCTTATTTACACCTCCTACTATATTTGTGCATTTTTACGTTGTTATAGAGGCGTTTTAGGGCCCTATTCCACCGGGACACCTTGGGGGTGCAACCAGTCGCCGCCACCAACAAAATGTAAAGAGCTCTATGGAAAAATGTATAAAGCTCTATACAGAAAAGTTTGTTATCGAAATTCAAAGCAGACCACATAGTTGGGATAGTTCATCGCCTTATTTTTCTAATAGAAATTTGAAAATAAATGTCGCGATTCTGGTGTCTATCTGGTGTCTAATCTAGTGTCTCGACTTAGTAGCTCAAACACACCACGGTGCGCGACTGGTTGCGCCGCCATGTTGTCCCGGTGGAATAGGGCCCTTAGAGAGATTATATTATTATTATTCATATTAAGTATGTATATTAAATATATTGCTTTATATTTTCGAGGTTGTCGACCTTATAAAACGCTTATGTGGTCGCTGGTACATGTACTAGATATGCAAAAAAAATCATCATATACACTGAGAAAAATATAACGCTGTAATACACTGAAATACGCATGTTTCAACATTTATTACGTATATAATATCAACTGTTATGCCTGGCATAATTGCCAAGAATATAGTTTTATCGATTCAGACATGTTCATCCTGTGCTATAATAATATACATCCATGATTAATTCTAATCTACTGCACAGGGCCACGAGACGGTCGTGAGAGGAAGACGCTGGGTTCATGTGATCTAGCGATGGATCATGGGTGATCGTCGATCATTAATCGCGGGCTGCCCGCTACGCGCAGGACTCGGGGGGGATCAATCACGCCTCACTCTGGGGGGTCCGTCAAATTCGCATTACAAAGCCTACGCAAAGGGCATTATGATGACTTTTTAACCGATAATGAAAAATTAACATTTCAATTTTTTTAATGTATTTCTTAAACATTTTAAAACCTATTTTCATTCTAGCCTTATTTACTGATAAACCATAGATACGTTAATAACTCCAGAATGACATATTAATTCAAACACAAATTGGTATTTCAATAATATCAGAGAGTAGTTTAATAATACTCTCGGATATACGGTATATCGGAGGGCCACACATACGGACAGATATTTGCATGCAAGCTCACATCATCATCCCTACCATCTACGTTCAGTGCAAACGTCGCTCGTGAATCGAGCACTCGATCTATGCGACGCTGAGTATTTTCTGCAAAAGATGGAACATGTCAATGATGTCCTTAGAAAGAATGGATACGGATATTATCACGAGACACGCACACTATCTAATACAGACGAAACTCGGAAATCGAGCAGATCGAGAGCTTTCTTACCATACTTTAAGGGTGTGACAGATCGAATAGTTAGATGCTAAACAGATTCGATATAAAAACGATCTTCAAGCCGACCCAAAATATAGGCCTGTAAAGGATGTAATACCACTGCAAACCCAGGGTGTGTATAACGTCGAATGAAGTTGCGGTCTAGCCTACGTTGGACAAACGAAACGGCCCATAGCCACGCGACTGACAGAACACATCAAAGCATTCACTACGATAGGGCTCTGCTGCACCCCGGGTTGGCTTCAAACGAGGGTGATAAATCCAGTGGCTTTTAAATGACATAAATGGCAATACATGTTCCGCTTTAGTATTTTTTTTATAGTGATAGTGACAGCTTTTGATAGCATTTTATGGTAAAAAAAACATTTTACATCGTATTAAAAAACAACATTGTACATCGAACTATTTATTCGTGGTTATTTGAGGAGGAGATAATGACACCCGTCGCCTTGTACACTATCATTAAATAATTATTTAGAAAGTAATATAATTTATTTTTAGATATTGTAAGCACATCATTGTAAACTTTAAAGAAATACACTATATTAAAAATAAATAATTAATAATGAAAATATTCTCAGTCCGGGTAGAAAACCTTCTCAGAAAACAACTGGAGATGTCGTGAGAATACTGTCTTAAATACGATAAACACCATATGGCATATTATGATGATGATGCTGCCCAGGCATTACCGCTTGGCGAAGTAGTCCGTTCATTTCCGAGCAGTTGCATGAAAAAGAAATAAAAAAGAGGAATGAATAAATTAAAAAATGTGCTTTATATTAGGGTCGATCAATTCGTAGTCAAAGCCTGCAATCATTCAATGGGCAAACAGGCATAACCAGAGATTCCTAATTACCATTAACATATACAGCATGTACCTTAGCAAAAACAAAATGATGGCATATTTAAACAAAATCATGAAGACATTTCTGGTTGGCAAAGTAGTCTGTTATTTCCGAGTAGATACATACATATTAAATGTAAAAAGACGAATAAATACATTTAAGAATGCGCAGTACATTTGAGACTTCCTTTTTGTAGCCTCGGCAGTGTCGCTTTCTAGTGACTTGTGTAATTAAAATTCATCAAATGATAATACATTTTCAAAAGCCTGTTCAACAATATTAATTACACATGTGTAATAGATAACGTAGTTGATTGATGCATGACGTGACTCTCTGGTATAAAACTACAAAATTAGGCATTTTTGGTATATAAAAAAAAAAAATATTTGCATATTTCCTGCGATTTACAATTCCCTCCCAGCCCACGACGTGATGCTTGACAAGCATGCTTGATCGTCTAGAGAGCCCCTAAAGCCTATAAGGACGCAAAGGTTCTAAAAGTAGGAGAATGGGAAGAGAAAGGGAATTTATATCGATTTGTTTTAAAACACTAAGAAAAATATTGGATTGATTCTTACATTATCATTTTGTTATTACGGTTTTATACAGGATAGCAATGTTTCAATCGTAATTTTGTTGAAACTCCATTACTCGATTATATCTATCAAAATTTTTCTTATATATATTAACAGTTTTAACAGTATTAACAGGTTTTGTTATTAGAATGTCAGCAGAATTTGAAATAATTAAAACCTTCAAAATACTATACTGTGCATTTGTTCGAATTCATCTCGAATATGCGTCTCAGGTTTGGAACCCATCTTACAATACCTATATAACTCGCATAGAGGGCATTCAAAAACGGTTCCTCAGGTACTTGCAATTCAGAATTAAATCATATATTCCTAGCTATTCAACCCGTTGTAAGAAATTCCATATTCTCCCACTATCCAAAAGAAGTAGCATAGCGGACCTGTCCTATCTTCTAAACATTGCAAATGGAAAGGTTGACTGTCCCGAGTTACTTGGACGTTTGGGCTTACGTACCCCTGCTGCGCGTCTCAGGCATACCAACCTGATTTACGTGCCCACTGCAAAAACCAATTACAAGAATAATTCCTATGTCATACGAGAGAGTAGATGTTTTAATGTATTGGCACGAGAAGTTGATATTGACCTATTCAACAAATGTGAATAGGTCAGTCAGGCCAGTGAATATGTCACTTCTCGAAAAGTCAAAGTTATACTAAACAATACGTTCTTTTCTCTTAGCAATATTAGCATCTATCTAGTTATATTTGTTTAATTTGTTTAAAGGAAAAGAGACCAATCAACTTCGCCGGAAAATCAGAAGCAGACCAAGAAATCAACGAGCTCCAAAGATACTTCTGCAATAAAAGAAAACAGGAAAAATGCATTCGATTTGATGAGACCTAAAGCAGGCTCTTTTTCGAATATTTCAAACAAATCTAAGTTGCAACTAAATATCAGCAACCAGAGGAAGGACGACCCCAATCCGGCTGGTCCCCGTGGGGTTGCTAGACCATCAACCCCCGCACCCCCTAGAAATACACATGTACTCCGAAAAAGGGAAAATAAAATGTACCTTGCAACATTAAACGTCTGAACATTAATGACAGATAACAATCTAGAAGAATTAGAAGAAGCTGTAAGACTTATAAAATGGGATGTCATCGGTCTTTGCGAAAAAGGAAGAATAGGAGAAGAGATAAGAGAATATAACGAATACATTTTTTACTTCTATGGTGAAAAACAAGGTATACATATGTATATGGAATGGGATTCCTAATAAAAAAGTATCTGAAAGATAAAATAAAAAGTTTCCAAGGAATATCTGACAGAATTGCGGTGCTCAATATACAGCTACCAGAATTTAAACAACCATCGTTGATTATCCAAGTACATGCACCCATAGAACAGGATACAAAAGTAGCGAAAGATAAATTTTACAAAGATCTGACAGATTTGATGCAAACGAAGAACAGAAATATAATTCTGATGGGAGATTTTAACGCCAAAGTGGGTAGCAAACCTAACAAAGACGAATTTGTCTTAGGACATCACAGTAGTGGCGACAGAAATGTCAATGGACACAGACTTATAGATTTTTGCTTTGCAAATAATCTTAAAATAATGAATAGTTTCTTTAAAAAAGGAAAGTCAAGAAAGTGGACATGGGTGTCTCCAAATGGAAGAGATAGAAATGAAATCGATTTTATACCTGCAAGAGAAAAACAGATCTTCAGTAACGTCGATGTAGTGAACAAGCTAAATTTTAATACAGATCATAGAATGGTAAGAGGTGTTATACAGCACTAAAATAGAAAATCAAGAAAACATATTATCCCCTCAACCAGAAACATAACAATAACATCGCCTATACCACAAAATGTACTAAATGATTTAAAAAACACTTTATATGAAACTGAAGAACACAAAACAATACAAGAAAAGTACGATTTTCTGGAGAAAGAACTGAGAAACCTAAACAAATCAAGATCAAAAAAAGAGAAGAAAAATAAACTAGGAGAAGAAACGCTAAAGCTAATGGAAGAGAGGAACATTATGCTAGAGAGACGAAAAGATAATCGGAAAAACATTGCAAACATTAGCAATAAAATTCAAACATCAATAAGAAAACACAGAAAAACGGAGAGACTGAATGTACTGAGAGAATAAATAGAGAAAACAGGCGGAATAAAGAAAGGTCTCAAACAACTAAGAGAATACACTCAATGGATACCAAACATGAAGACTAATAATACGAAGAAAAATGAGAAATCGACGACAAAAAGATTATCAATAGCTAAAGTAGCGACAGAATTCTATAAAAGTTTATATACAGAGACCGGCAAAACAATACCAATAGAGACGGAGAAGGATGATTACGAAGAAGAAATACCATACATATTAGAGACCGAAGTCATAAGAGCTATAAATACACAAAAAAATGGAAAAGCACCTGGAGACGACAACATCTCAAACGAACTACTGAAAGAATCCCTAACCGTAACATCCAAACAGGTGACGCATCTATTTAATGAAATAATGGCTACTGACCAATTACCAACCCAATGGACGAAGTCCACTATTGTCCTGATACATAAAAAAGGAGACAAAAATGAAATAAACAATTACAGACCCATATGTCTAATGCCCAATCTATATAAAGCGTTTTCTAAAATAATACTTGGCCGAATAATGAAACACCTAGAACAAAATCAACCAAGAGAACAAGCGGGATTTCGCGCCGATTATTCTACAATCGACATGTTGTGAAACAAGTCATCGAAAAACTTAACGAATACGGGCAGCGCTACTACATGGCATTCGTCGATTACAATAAAGCTTTTGATTCTTTGAATCATAACTATATCCGGAAAACGCTGAAAAACCAGGGCGTAGAAAGCAAATACATAAGAATAATAAAAGAAATCTATAAAAAATACCACAGCAACGGTCCAACTGAAACAACAAGGAGAAGAGTTTAGTATACAGAAATGCGTCAGGCAAAGCGATCCACTTTCTCCAAAACTTTTTACGGCAGTGTTAGAAAACATATTCAGAAATACAAACTGGGAAGATTTTGGAATAAACATTAACGGATTAAACATAAATCACCTAAGATTCGCCGACGACATTGTGATATTCGCTGAGAGACCAGACATATTACAAACTATGTTACAACAACTAGATTACGAAAGCAGAAAAGCATGAATCCAACGAAGACCAAAGTAATGACGAATGCATTAAAGGAAGACATAGAAATAGAACAAGAAATTATCGAATATGTAGATGAATATATATATTTAGGACAGATAATATCAATAAAAGACCAATACTCAAAAGAAATCGATAGAAGAATAAGCAACACTTGGAAACGGTACTGGTCACTAAAAGAGATAAGGTAAGGCGGGGCAAGTGTAAATCCGAGGGAAGTGCAAACTCTTGTCCTTATACAATAATAATAAATTAATATAACAGCGCCATCTAGATGTACGTGTAGCCACTAAAGTCGTCTAGCGCGTTATCGATAAAACAGCGATCTGCTCGAGCCATCGGCCACTTGTATTGTGTACAAAATTGACAAGCAGCATTCACCCCGCGGACGAGATGACGCGTGTTTTTTTAAGCATCTGAGATTTTGTGAATTTTAATAGGTAAGTCAAACTGTTTTTGTTAAAATATATTAAAAAACATTGCACCTTTTACCGTGACGTATAAAATCCCACGCAATATATACCATTTTTGATATTTGGAAGAGTCTACACTTACCTCGTGTTTTTGTGTATATGAGGTAAGAGTGGATTCATCCTAAGAGGTAAGTGTAGACAGTGTTTACACTTCCCTCGGCGAATTATACTTACATCGTCACATTTTTTACATATTTTTTTCGATTGTTCTAGCATTACGAAAAGGTCATCATGGTGCGCAATTACATAAGGAAACGAGTAGAGGAGAGGCATACACTAAAGAAATGTTGCAACAGGCTTTGAATGAAATTAGAAGAGGTGTGAAAACTCTATCTGAAGCCACCAGAGTATATAACATTTCGAAGTCCACTTTACATGCTCATCTCAAAGGAAGACGTGGCGTTAAAAGTTCGACGCAAGGAAAAAGTACTGTTATACCCCTAATTCACGAGACTAGGCTTGCACATGGACTAAGAGTAATGGAAAAATGGGGGTTTGGGCTATCGCGTACAGAAGTCCTTGAAGTGGTCCAAAATTTTGTGAAAGAAAACCAATTGAAAACTCCATTTAAAGATGATAAACCAGGGGAAACATGGTTTGTATATTTCAAAAAGCGACATCACTTGTCGATTAAAAAACCGCAGGCAGTGGAATATTCTCGGAAAAAAATGACAGATCCGTTCATCGTTTATGACTATTTCAAGCTATTAAAAACCACTATGGATACACTCCAGCTGCATGGTAAACCAAGATTAATCTGGAACCTTCAATAGCAGCGAAGAAGCCTCAGATGCCGCTGATGGAAATGCCAAAACTTATAATAAAGCAAAAACTATAAGAGAGGGAACATACATACTGGTAAAATTCGCAACAAAAAAACAATATAAATATTTCATTGGAAAAGTAATTGCACTAACAGAAAGTGGTTTGAAAACTATGTTTTTAAGAAAAACACAGGATGGATCCTTCACATGGCCTACTGTAGCTGATACTTCTACAATTTTCGATTATGACATTGAAATGATACTGCCTGATCCTATTGAAAACCGACGTGGAAAACTTATTTTTGATACTAGTTTGAATAATTATTCTATTTCATAATGTTCTGCGTTAATAAAAATATTATAACTTTGATAAAAAACTAAGTATTTTTTTTTAAACACAAAAGTTTCTGATTTGGCTTGACACTGTGCTTATTTACACTTGCCTCTTATTTCTTTCCATGAGATCATCTAGTACATTAATAGTCGATTCTACACTTACCTCGTTTATGGAAAGGTGCAAACCCGAGTGACCACACACAGTTTTTTATTTTTTTATTTTTTTACAGTAAAGTTACATCTATTTAACCATACCTTTTATAAAGCCAATTAGATGAACTACAAGTGAAATATAACATTTAATACCAATTTTTTAGTAGTTTTCCAAATATAAGACAACAAAAGTCAATTTGTCGGAAAATCGTGCGCACTTACCCCGCCTTACCTTAGTTAAAAATGAAACGATACCAATGTCAATAAAAAGTAAACTTTATAATACATGCATTCTCCCATGTCTTACTTACGGGTGTCAAACTTGGCCTGCCACGAACAAAAACAACCAAAAACTTATAGTATGCCAACGAAACATGGAGCGAAGCATAAGGCTACAGGACAGGTGGACGACCTCAAAAATAAGGAAAACAATAAAGGTGAACGATGTTTTAAACAAAATTAGAAAACTAAAATGGAACTGGACTGGTCACATCATGAGAACCAACAATGAAAAATGGACGAAGGACGTAATAGAATGGTATCCTAGAAATGGGAAAAGACAAAAAGGACGTCAAATTAAAAGATGGTAAGATGACTTACCGAAAGGATGGAGAAGGTTGGCTTGGGACAGAGATGAGTGGAAGAAAATGGGGGAGGCCTATGTCGAAGGACAATCTGACCAAAACACTGGCTGCTGAAGAATAATATGATACCTTATTTAAAATTTAGATTAAAAAATTAATAAAATATATTGTTTTACCACATAAGGCAAAATTGTATAATACGGTCAGCGAATAAAGGCTTTTATTATTATTATTATTATTATAGTTATGTTTGTTTATTTATTCACTTCTTGTATCTTTTTATTATATGTGAAAACTTTTAATTGGCCTTCAGCACTTATTTCTCAATGTGTACCTATATATGTTTAACGAGCTGTAAGTTTTCCTAAGAAATGAAAATAAAATAAAATAAAGTATACAGTTATTTCCGCAGTTAATACGGAAATAACTGTATATTGTAGTTACAATATTATTCATGTGTCCGATTCATATAACCGCACGTACACTACTACATGCTGTCAGATCCCAAGGTCGCGACGTAATGAAATAACAATATTTTAACACGAAGATACGGTAATTACCGTCACGCTAACATCGTTATGCGTCATGTTAATTCATACGTATAGACCACAGTCTGAGTTATATACGTAATAATTGTTGAAACATGCGTATTTCCGTGTATTAATCATTATATTTTTCCCAGTGTATGCTTGCAGTGGGATTCATATTTTTTGGTAAAACATTTAAAAATTGGGCTCCATGCACGGTGAACGAGAATGACAAGAAGTTACTGCTGTGATTCCGATATTCTTCGCCTTGACGTAGATCAAAAGCAAGGACATATGATATGGACAGATTACATCATCAGACGAAATTGCTCTGGTGTTGACCGAACAAACGAAGACCTAATGTCGGAAGGCAGGCAGCAGAATGGAGTGGTGATACATGTATGTCGAATGACTATATCATTCTTTGTGAATAAAATATTTTATAAATATGACCGGATCATCCAGTCGTTACTCATCGGATTTCTACTATTAATTCAAGGAATCGTTATCCGTTTATCCATTGCACTTAAAATGATATGATATGGTATGATATGAATATTTTCATTATTTATTTATCCCTTTAACCCTAGATAGCTAATGAACTTTTATGATAAGCTATCCATTCGACTTTTTTATGATAATTTTTAAAATATTTTAATTAAAACTTTATTATTGTGTAATCAAGATTATTGTATTTACTTCATATATGGGATATAATTCAAAGATAATGATTACTTAAAATATTAGATATTTTATTTTTACGTAGGGTAGAGCGGGGTCACTTAAACCACGGGGTCAAATAAACCACCCATATTACTGCAATGCAAACTGTATATGTACCTAATGGAAATTTTGGGGATGCTAGCTGATTCGGCGATGAAGTTCACAAATCCGCCGCGGCACCAGTTGCCATGTTGCATTCATTGTGTGCGCATGGATGCCATGTTTCATTTTTCGCGTTCAAAGCAAATCGAATGCGTCACATTTTTGGTTTCGCGCGCAATACCTTGCTGGTACGGCTACAGAGTAACTTTATTTTGATACATAATAAATGTATTAAGCAATTACAATGTCAAGAATGAGTTATATTTGATATATTTAAGATAAATCGTAAAAATATAAAAAAATTGGGGATAGGGTCATTTGAACCAAAACAAATAGGGTTACTTAGCCCTGCCTTTTTGTTAGCTCATTTACAAGTTTAGACCATTTTTGTTAGAACGAGGAGTTACAAAAGAAATACTGAACGGCTAATGTCTCGAAAGATCACCTAAAAGAGGCTGCAAAAGTTGTTGTAAGACCGCTGTCGCTTCGTCGAAAATGCAAAAAAGAAGGAAGGCGGTCAGAAAAACGATTTTGTCTTCAAAAAAATCTTATTTATTTATTTATTTAGACATTTATTTATTTAACATGGTCAGCATTTCTCTTCTGAGACAGAGAGAATTATACCCAACCATGCCTGTGATAAATGCAGTCGTATACAGAAATGGATAATATCCGTACTGCTTGAAGTACAAAAATCTCAAAAAACACTTCTGTACCTTTTTCAGCATGAGGGTATAAGTATCTTCATGCTGATTCCAAATAGCTGCATTCGTTTCTATGCGACTTCTAACAATCGAGTTGTACAACGTCCGCATAACCCGAATATTATTGAAGTGTTTGGATTGAAGTATCACAAACCCTAGAAGCTTGAAACAAGTAGTAGATAGTTGCCTAATGTGTTCCTTGGAGTTTAACTTGGGGTCGAAAGAAACTCCCAAGTCCTTGACTTCGGTAACTCTGGGAAGCACCTAATAATGTGACTTAAAGAATAATTCTGCCTTATTTGTGGCGAGGTATTTCATACAGCTTTCTAGGCGAATAATGAATTTAATGCCACGATTACCGACAATATGCTCATAGTAAATGCATTCCTGGGTCTGGTCCATATTTTACATGCCAAAATTGTGACAGTGATAGATATTTTTCATTATTACATAGTGAAGAAGTTTACTTTAATATAACATATTTTCAATTAAAGAAGCTATTATTCGTTTTATTCAATTAATTTAAAGAAAGTATTGCATTAAAATTAGGAAGGTTCCACTGCCCCGTAGGGTGGCTCACTTGACCCCACATATGGGGTCAGATGAGCCACGCGACCTTCGCAAGTAAAATCGTTATTTCATCCTATTATGAATAAAATTATTTATTTTTTTTGAAATGAGTATGTCCCCATAGAAGTAACCTGACTATGTTAAATGGAAATATTTTTCTATAATAAAATAAAGTCTATACTGTTTTGAACAACATCCGGTTCAACTGACCCCGCTCTAATCTACTAAATCACAAATATTAAATGGCACATGTTTTTATGAGATCAATAAGGCACTTATACGTATTTTCAATGACTAAAACAAAAAGTGTTGTTTAGAAAGATAGTTTTTTTTGGTAATATTTTATTATATTTCTATTTTATTTAAAGAAATGCGCTATTTTTACTGCAGTAGTAGAGGTGTCAACTACAACGGGCGAACAATTCACCTCAGAAAGTTTTAATGAAATAATCATTCTATCTGCCGTGAAGTGAGCGCCGAAGACGTAACAAGCATGTGGCGGTGTACGCGCGAATACGGCGTTGGCCTGCTAACGCCTTATTCGCGAGATAGCCAGGAATGTTACCCAGTGGACATACGCTCACGCCCTTACTTTCAGTTGCGACCAGATTACTCCGGGCTCTCGACTGGTTACGATTTCAAAGTCACTTACGCGACCTCTACCTGTTGTATTACAGCGGTAATTCAGTTTGAATTTATCGCGGACCTGGGCGTTCTTTGCCCGTAGTGCCACACGAGGTCGAGTGGTCCAAGGTCAGTTTAAGAGTGGCATGCTAACAGGACAACATCCACCCCCGCTGTTTAAGAAACAGTATATTTCCATAGTCTCCAGACCCCTTTAGAAATTAGTCAGAATGCACAGCCAATTGGCTTCGCCGACCGGTGCGCGAACCGTCCAGTAGCGCCTGGATGCAATCCCGCCGGGAAAAACCAGTCCACCAGCTCTGAGGCCTGAGACACGGGAGTCTTACCCGGGGTATCCTTCAACTCGAGGAGGCTTCTGAATAGGAGCTGAATCGTGAGTTAAACCGATCCGAGAACAAAATGGATCTTGTGGCCCAAGCTACACGAAACCGTTCACCACCAACTGCAGTATATTGTTACATATTGTTGTTACATATTGTTACATATTGTTCTGATGCTATTGCAGAGGCCACGAAAACCATAACAGCGCTTGTCGACAAGGGAGAGAAATGTCTTGCTATTTTTCTCGACTTATCCAAGGCGTTCGATACTGTATCTCATGATATCCTTTTAAAAAGACTACTGACCATAGGTGTAAAAGATCAAAATTTGAAATGGTTTGAAAGCTATATATCCGAAAGGACGCAAATCACTTCGATCGCTGATACTTCCAGCGACGTGAAAAGTCTCTCATACGGCGTGCCACAGGGAAGTGTTTTGGGGCCTATTTTATTCCTTATATACATAAATGACCTCTACAACCTGACGCCCAGTAAAGCTATATCATTTGCAGATGATACGGTAATCATCTTTAACGGCAGTAGCTGGCAGCATGTTTTCTCAAAGGCCAATAAAGAAATGGACATTGTTAAAGAGTGGCTGGATGACTCACTACTCACACTTAATACCGAAAAAACTAAGTACTTAACTTTCAGCATAGATAAGAGAGGACAACCACCAGATGCCAATTCGATAACTATTCATCAATGCATGAACAGTCAATGCAATTGTGAGCCATTAAAAAAAGTGCTGTCCTTAAAATACTTGGGCATAGTCGTAGATAATAAGCTGAGATGGGCTGATCATATAGACTTATTGTCTTCAAGGATCAGACGTCTGGCATACATATTTAAAGATTTAAGGAATATTCTAGACCCCAAAACATTAAAAACTACCTATTACGCCTTGTGTCAAAGCATTTTGAGTTACGGGATCATTGGGTGGGGAGGTTGCTCCAAAACAATTATCCATCAAGTAGAGGTAGCACAGAAGCTGATAATTAAAATTATCACCCGTAAACCATTCAGATACCCGTCAGAAAAACTTTTTGAAGAGTTCAGTGTACTTGAAGTAAGGCAACTTTATTTAAAATTTTGTCTGGTTTTTATTCAATTTCAAATTAAGAGAGCGCCCACACAACAAGCACACCGAACAAGGCGATCCGTGGCGGATATGTTAGACGTCCGTCGAACGAAAACATCTTTTGGTCAGAGGCATCTTATGAGTATAGGCCCCAGGATATACAACGAATTGGATGAGTCGATAAAAATCGTATACAGTAAAGACCAATTTAAAAAACGGTGTCACAGGTGGCTTCTGAATGAAGGTCGGGATATTAGCCACCAAATATTTGATATTCTTATGTAATTTAATTTAAATAAATTAAATAAATTGAATTACTATTATTATTATTTTATTAAATCGCTATTCTTGTTTTTCTCTTTTTTTAATTGAATTATATTGAAATATATATTTTAACTTGTAACATGGACATTTTATATATAAGTGTATCCTCGGACTATTTAAATATGATTCTTTAAATATTTATTGAGATATAATTTTTTCCTTTATTTCGATTCATTAATAATATTTTTATATTTTATTGTATTTATTACGACATTATAATATTATTATTCAGATTAATTATTTCACCATTCACTGAATGTTATTTTTCCAGCACACTACAGCTACATTTACATCACACTACACTACACTACAGTTACATCACACTACACTCAAATTACAATGTTTATTATTATTAGTTAATTTTTTATATTATTTGATACCTAACATATCTTTTAAATTAAGTATTCTAAAGTATGCACAAGCCACTCTACTTGGTACGCTTGCCTTAGTACGGCCCTAGGCCTAGTTAGGCGCCGTTGATTTTAAAAAATTGGTCTGCGGTGCTTTCTATTTTGCTATTATTTACATTTAAGCCTATATTGTTAAACTTACAATGTACTGCCATAAAAAATGTGCTTTTCTTTAATAAATAAATAAATAAATAAATAAATAAATATCTTTTTAACATACATTTTTTTACCGCAGTTTTTACAATATTACTAGAGGCCAGTAGAGGCTCCATTGTAAACAGTAGCAAAAAAGAGAGTACCGCAGCCCAGTATTTCTTCAGATCCACGCTGCTTAACTAGGCCTAGGCCCGTACTAGGGCAAGCGTACCAAGTAAACATAGGCTTGTGCATACTTCAAACTTCATAATTTAAAAAAATAAATTAGGTATCTAATAATATTAAAAATAGGTTAAGGTAATAAACAACGTAGATACAAAATAATCATTAATCTAAAAATCTAAAAACTAGGTCATTGATATTAAGAAAATAAAATAAAAATAAAATAAAATAAATAGTAAAGGAATTTCAACAACTCGTGCAACAATACATATTTAAATTACAAAACCTACAAATGAACGTTAATTATCAATTTTTTTAGTTTTTATTTTATAGGACTACCAATCGACGAGGAGGTAAAGTATTGTGAACGCACAAAAAAAAATTTTCGAGATGAATACGGATACATCCATTTTGACCCCGATACCATTTCCAAACAGAAGAATCTCTGTGTTTCTATGTTTGTGTGTGTCTCATCCTATTGGGCGGAAATTTGGCATGCAGACATAATTTGGGCATAGCAAGAGTTAAAAAGATTGTGGTTAAAATCGGTCCACCAGAGGGCGCACTAATACTATAATTTTGATATGTTAGCCTTAAATACATGGAATTCGGTACACAGGTGCCTTGTTGGGCTTAAATTACATTGTGAAATTTTGGTTGGAATATCTCATATATGTACAAGCGAAATAAATATTATACAAAAAAATAAATTCAGCTTTATAATAATTACATAGTAAGGCCTTTAAAAGCGGCGACGCTTGCGATGCGTGAATCGTTCGAAATTGAATTGGAAGGCTCACGGTGACCAGCGTTTGCGATTTGATTTTTAAACTTAATCAGATGACGCGCGTTTGAAATTCAAATTTTCATTGCGTTGAGTCGCATATTAATGGGTATTTTGTCAACTGGTCATTGACTTTATTTATGAAATAATTATTCAGATTAAGAAAGTCCCTGGCTACTTGCCGAAAAGTCCTGGGGAGACAGACCGTTATTTTTTAATATGCTTTTGATATTAAAAAAATAATATTTAAACAAAATAGGATTTATATTAAAGCTAATTATAACAAATATGAGTATTTATTTACCTTTTATGTACTGAAACACAAATCCTAAATGGCACATGTTTCTTTGCGATCAATAGGACTGTCACTTTATAATTCCACTTTCAATGAGGCTCAAATAAATTATTAAGTCAATTATTTCTATTTGTTACATTGTATATGCGTGAAAGAATGAATTTTTTTTTTAAAACAAAATTATGTTACTTTGTTTTTTTGTTGTTATTTTCCTTGCCTCTCGTTTCCATGGTTTCTTTAATATGCTATGTTGGTGATTCCCTTATTCAAAACTGTAGAATACATATATTCACGGCTTTGTTGTGTGCAATGTTTACGGTACTATGAATATTTTAATATTAATATTATTGGTAGTTAATTCTAAATACAATTTTTTTGCCGAGACAAAGACAATTAGCCCTCACAATGGCTAAATCAGGAGCTGTTAAATTACTAGATTACAAAACAAACAAATGAACAGGTCCCGAATATATCAACTATCTAGCTTTGTTTGGCTGCACTTTTTGACTATTACTATTATTTAAATTTTTCTTTGTGACTATTTAATTTTTTTAGAAACTTTACTATTACTGGTATTATAATTTTTTTGTGACTTTTTATTTTCTTATTAACTTTTATTTTTATTATTAACCGAAGGATAAGTGTATTTAAATATCTATTTACTTCAATGTTTTATTTTATTACAATTATATATTTACATATTTTATTTTTATGCATATTTTTATTTAATTCAAGGTTTTTTTTCCATTTTCGCTTTTTTTTGTTAAAACTACTTTTTTTTCTTTTGAGTATGTTTTCTTTTTTAAACTTGTATTTGTTTGCCCTAGAACAAGTGTTTACTTAGTTGGGCGACATGGGACCGATCTTCACTATAAACGTGACACAACTTGCTGTGGGTTTTATTTAAAGTGTAGATATTAAGTATGATTTGTTACGCTTGTTGCATATTATGTACATTACCATAAATAAAAAAATAAATAAATAAACGTTAATTATATAAATTACATAGCTTTTTATGACTTAGCCCTAAGGCTACCGGTACAATAGTTACACACAAGCTAACCAGTCGTCAAACTTACGAGTATGCAATAGGTATCTCAAATACAAAATTACTTACCGACTAAACGCGATCACCACGCGACGCAGTCTAGCGGTCACTAAGTAGACGCGAAACCGCCAGTGCTCAGGTAAAACCACTAGGAAGCGAGAGGGAGATATTTATTATATGCTAGTCGTTTTTACGAACGTTAGCTTTTTAGGGTTAACGATAAAAATAAGTCCCCGCCTTTATCTAATCTATGCAGTTATTCTACTCTACTAGTTATCAAACGGGCGACTCTAATGAAAGTCTCTTAATACCTGCTTGTTATACAAATGAACAACACTTATAAACTGTGTATTTGATTTTAAACATTTTAATAAAATGGGTTTCAGTTTGCCTAATTTGACTAATTGTTGCTTTTGCTTCAGTATCCGTACTGGATCAAAAATTATTGCTTTTTTGTCATTGGTGAGTTTTTTTTTATAATTTAAATTAAACAACCTGGTGTATATTAAATTAGCGTCGATCTAGTAGAGTCTGGGCTCATGCACCCAGAGATTAAAAAAATATATATCTTTGTTTCTTTAAATGATATAGATATGTAATTTGGGAACGAGTTTTTTGGTCGCCACACTTTGTTATGATTTATTAGATGTCAGTTTTGTCTACTACTCGTCTTCTCAGGTTCGTGAATTCTATCAGCTATATCCAGTATCTAAAGGAAGTGAAAGAAGTCCAGCGCTGTTTATGTATTCCTAATGATGGATAGGGAACTGAGGTTAATCTATGATCCAGATACAGCTGAATTCTTCTAAGATTAGAAGTTTCTGATGCAATTTAATTTTAAATGCTCTTTTACAACTGTTTGTCTGTTTGTTTGTTTCTACTCTTTATTGTGATATTTCACAATGGGCAAGTTTATTGTCATACGATAATTTCTTACAACCAACCCTACTATGAAGTGTATATATGTGTGTGTGTGTGTGGAACATGTGTGAAAGTGTGTGTCTTGTTATTGCATTCGATCGACAGAGTTGAAATGCATTGAACTGTTTTTAATCCAATGGATCTCAATTACAATTACATTGGATTGAAAACAGTTCTTTGAATGGGCCTTTATAGATGTGAGCCTTTATATATAGCCTTTATATATAAATGGGCATTTATAGAGTTTTTTCAGTGTGATCTTGAAAACAACTCTGTGTTACGGAAAAGAGTTTTTTAAACATTTTAAAAGTTATGGACATGTTTAGATAAAATGAAGTTGTCAGGATAAGCACACTGTTTGAAAATCTTTTCCAGTATCATGTATGCTATTGAGATGGGTAAAAAATCGATGGACATTATGTATGTGTTATGTATGGACATTATGTTATGTACGTGTTACTTTGCATATGTGCATTCGGTGCTTACGTACGGCGCGGAATTATGGGGAATCGCAGCCGAGAGGCAGAGAGCCTTAGTTATGCAGAAACTTGTAGTCCGCACAACAGCGCGTGTGCCGTGTGATATGCCTGCAATGCCTCTGTTTAACAATATCTGTACATTCGCAGAAATGTAGGCGATTTTATAAATAATGGTATGCATCACCAGTATCCAACAAGATCCCGAAGCATGCTACGTTCGGTAAGTCGTGCATTATCCAAGTCCGAGAGGCAAGCTGATATCGCCGGCCTAGCGGTCTACAACAAATTCAGCGAGCACATTAGACACGCGTAATCACTTGACGTGTTTACGAGCCGCCTTAAGAAGTACCTCACAGATAAGGCGTTTTACTCACTGGAGGAATATTACTCGAGTGAAGATTAAAATGCTTGGTGACAAAAGTGTTAATGATGTGTCCTTGTAATTGTGTATATTATCTTTGCATTTCTCTTGTATTTTCTCTATTAAGTACATTTCTTTTTATATTTTCTTTTCGTCTTCTTTTTTATTTTTATTTTTATTTCCTTGTGTATTGTCATATTTTGTACGTTTCCATTACGATAGCAAAAATGTTTGCTTAAATGTATGTATGACTTGTATACCATTATACCAATAAAATGAATCTGAATCTGAATCTGAAAATACTTAAAATTCACTTTGTTTTTTTTCCTTTCAGCTTGCTTCTATATTATTGATATTACAATCCTCTTTACTGGCCGCAGCGCTTGGCTATATAATCGGCCAATACGACGAATTAAAGGACCAAGCTACTTTCCTTTTAGTATTAACAGCGATTGATTTAACCTTACAATCACTGCAATTAGTCATGACTATTTTGCTGCTGATAGGAATTTACAAGGTATTTTGTAGAATTAAATAACCATGTCTTAAGGTGCTCCTAAACGGGCCACATTTTCGCTACAATATGTGGTTGCAATACAGTTGCCGGCAACATTGCTAGAGATACCAGCCATACTTTGCAATATACGACAATATGTTTAGTATATCCCGGCCATATAGCCACATATTTTTCGTATGGCAGAATCATTTTAATGTGTGGCCGGCGTATTGCTGAACTATCGTTTCGCAATCGAAAATACTGCAATATTGCCCGGCCAGCTTTATTTCTGTTTCGTTTCGCGCCATACGAACGTCCCTTTCTGATGCGAGGCACCACGCTTTTTATCTATAAAATATTTTTATCTATGAATGTGTCATGTACAATTGCGTGAAATAGTTTACATTATTTATTAGCGTATTTAAATATTTATACATATACATCATTAATAGACAATTTTATTGTGAACCTATTATTAATAGTGAATTCATATGGAGAAGATCTTTCAATTGGTATTCATATCATCAAAAACATTCAGTTTTAAATATCTAAAGTATCACGCTTTTTGAAGTCAGGTCGAATCCACATTTTCGTTTTGTGTCGTTTTAAATGTTCATTTAAAACATCATAATCCTAGCTGCCAAATTGTAGTACTGCACTGAGCAATATAATATATTATTAATCAATGCTAATACTGAAAAAAAACTACTTACTAATCATCTGTGTTTATATTTTCAGGAAAAACCTCACCTCCTCAAATTTTACATTATTATCAAAACCGTCCTGTTAGCGTTAACTTTCATACTTGTATGTGTGTTTATAGCCGGATTAAATTTTGTATACATTATCACAAATTTTATAGTTTTGGGTAAGTAATAGCTGTCGAAATAGATAGCACTATTTTAAATTGTTTTAATTGAAAATAATAATTATTAAGAGAGAATAGGCATTTCGGGCACACTTTTCCAATGTGCCCTAAATCCTCTAAATCATATACCAATGGAAAGATCTGTTAATGTAGAACATTTAAAACTTGAATGACTGATCTCAATTATAAGCCGTTTCTGAGTTATATCCTATTAAATATGCCTAATTGCCTGATATATCCTAGCGCACCTAACACATTCAGGCATTGTGTTTTTTAAGACGGTTTAAACGAAACGATAAAGTGCATGCGCTGTGTTACTCACACAGCGCATGCACTTTATCGCATGCACTTCAGCGCACAAACGATATATTCCTAATAATGCTCAAGATCGTCAGCAGTATATAGAGGGGAAATTTTATTTATTTTTATTTTTATTTATTTATTTATTTTACATATACATTCAAATGCATGAGCAAAACAGAAAATGAAAAGACAATTTAGACAATGCCGTTGTATGATTTTAAAGTTATATACACATCTGTCTGAGCCCAGGTTGCATAGCGCATACATTTAAACGCAAATGATTATCTTTCAATTGTGCTAAGCAAAAAGCAGCCGAGCCCGCCTTGCTAGGCACCCCTGTGTTAAGGCGAGCTCACTTCGGGAGTCCCACTAGAGTGCCACGGTTGTGTCAAAGAAAGATCTAAGATAACATTTTTTTAATTATTATTATTTCTTATTATTATTTTTCATTTGTTTATTTTTATTTTTTTTCATTTTTATTCCCTTTTTTCAGTATTTTAACCAATTATCAAAACCGCAGACTAAAATCTACAAGCGCGAATCCCCTCTTTTGCCGTATAGAGGTTACTGTCGCATCATATTCATATGAGCTCCGCTCGTTTCACTGTAAATATTGCTATCCATAATGCAGGTAGGCAGATAGTTTCGTATTGAACGCAAATGAAATGATTGCCCAGTGATTAACGACTTCAGGGGATCGCAGCAAGCGATTTTCTAACAAAGTAATCATACGACTAACACTTTTTCAATAATAAAAGTTATAGAGTTACTAAATTAAACTAAAAGTTAGATACATAGGTACATTTTATAATAGCAGCCGTAGAAATAATTCAATTAAAAGAATTTAGAAAATAAATGGGTATAGGACTTAATAGATAGTCAAAATTATCAAATTAATAGATAGTCAGATAATCAGCTACTCAGATAAGGTTAAATATCAGTCACATAATACATATATAAAATAATATCACATACATACACTCTGAGAACGGCTACTAAAATTACAAAAAAAAAAAAAAAAAAAAAAATAAAAATGATTAGGGCACTTCTAATACATTAAATTCAAGATGGAAAAATAGCGTGTTAACCCCCTTTCTACCCATATTTAGAAGCCGAGTATGGATTTGTTTCTTGAAAATAATGATGCTTTTTAAAGATTTAATATAGTTTTCAACTGTATTGTACGCTTGAGGAGCCATAAAAAGATATTCCCGCTAAGCAAATGCAGTTCTCGTTTTAGGAACAAGGAATTGTTCTACAGTTGCTTACATGGTGTTGTGATAGGATCATATGGTTACTTGTTTGCTGACATTTTTATGGAAATGGGTGACGGTACTTTTTATATAAAGCTGTCTAATATTGAGGACGCATGCTTCATTGTATAGCGATTCCGAGGGGAATCTCATTAGCCAATGACACATAATTTTTAAAATATGTTTTTGAGCCCTAAGCAGCTTATCGATGTGTGTCAGAGAACTTCCACGCCCGGAGTGAATTCCATACATCCATATTGACTGAGCAAGGGCAAAATATACAGTTTTTAGCGATTTCCTATCTAAAACTGACCTTAAATCTTTAAAAACATATGATAACTTTCTGGTTTTATTGATTATGCTATTAATATGCGTATTCCATCTTAGATGACAGTGTGTTTGCACTCCGAAATATTTTGGACTTTCAGTGCGATCAATACAAAACATTTGCATTTTATTAATCATTTAATTTAATCGCACTTTACATTGTGAATTTGTATTCCGAGTTCAGAGTCAGGTGTGTGTGAGAAAGTTATACGAAAAAGGACATATTTTGTTTTAAAGATACAGCAAACTATTATCAAGCCATAATTTTATCTCCATTAATCCTTTCACAGCCAAAGAGAAACAATTAGCCCATTTCCGAGCTTCATAGATAATAGCGGTATCATCTGCATATGAAATAATGCTACAGTTGCTTGGATATCATTAATACCATTAATATAACTTAAGAAGAGTGGCGGCCCCAGTATACTTCCTTGGGAAACTCCATACAATGAAGGCAATTTAGTGCTATGGTCGCTGTTTCGAATACTGACGGATTGCTCTCGATCGCATAGGTAGTCTTTAAACCAACAGAGAGCTTTATTCCTTATCCCAATATTCCGAAGACGATAAGCAATTCATGAGAAACCGTATCGAATGCCTTGGCCAGGTCGATGAAAATTGCAAGACATTTATTGCCCTTATCCAAAGCATTTGTCAGGTTAACAGTTAATTGCAAAATTGCATCTGCTGTCCCCAATTCACTCCTAAAACCAAATTGTTTTTTAAAAGTATATTGTTTTTATTTAAATAGTCATTGATTCTCACTTTAACTATCTTACCAATATTTTTGAAACCGAACTTAGTAAAGATATGGGTCTATAATTATTTACGTCCGTAGGGTCACCGTCCTTGTAAATTGGGACAATATTAGCAACCTTGCAACATTGTGGAAATATTCCTTGTCTAAAACTTTCATTAATTAGAAAGACGTGGAAACGGATTTTTTGATGACAATGAAGCTCTTAGAATCTATTCCGTCCAATCCTTATATATATCGTAAGGGTGCCAGCTATAGTATTATTATTTTTTTATATTTGCATATTTCCTGCGGTTCACGATCCTCACCCAGCCCGAGACGCGAAGCTTGACAAGCATGCTTGATCGTCTAGATAGCCCTTAAACTGTCCAATATGGTGTGTACAGTCACCGTACATCATACATAAAATACTATATTTTATAGATCTTCACTGCAAATAATACATTTTAAATAAATATTTAGCATCATAGTAACATTGGGTTTTCGTGTAACTAGCTATATTTAAGAAGATTCCGAACTCCAAAACTCCGAAACGGCTCATAATTGAAGTAAATTGTAGTAATCATAAATATTCTAGGTAAATAGATCTTTCCAATGGTACATACGTTGTTGTTACTGAAGAGGTGGGCCCAGCGCCCATACATCCAACAACGTTAATTTATGTTATTAGCCAATATGAAATCATATAATATATATTTCTTTTCTTTCGTAGCCTTACATGCTTACTGGACACTAGTGATTTACAGCTTCTACAAGCAATTGATCGATGAGCAACAGATTTCCGCTACAACTAGAAGCCAACCTGTCACATATTAGAAGAAGTCTTCAAGAAGGCAAGATAGAAGGCAGTGGCAGAGGAACAATGTAAAATATAAGGGTCTATAATGTTATAATAGGTCTTATATGTTATTATGTTGTCATTATATTATAATTATGTTGTCCACTATTTGATATGATTAAAATAGTGTTAGGTACATACATTCAACAAGATTGTTCATTCGATATAACCAAAACCTGTTGTTAGGGTGTATCATGTATATTTCCACTCGAGGTTGTATTACGCGATCCTTGTTCGAAGGAATGTCATGGACAGTAATCGAGTATTCGTTCTCCAAAAGCAGGCTATTAGGACGATAGCCGCTGGATGGACACACATTGCGCGCATATTTTCAAGAAATACAAAGTACTTACTATAGCATCGGTGTATATTCTCAGCTGTTTAGTATTTGCTAAAAATAACATATACGTTTATATGCTTAATATGTACGTATATTTTAAGCACGAACCTCCAAGCAAATCCAACCTAACTCTCCGAAAAATCTTTTTGGTTGTAATCCATTTGTCTATTTGGCCAAATAGACAAATTAAAAAGTATTAATCATTACTAACTTTCCAAAGTCAACACGAGATTTAGAAAGAAAAATGTTCGAATACAGAGTTAAATATTAGCATAAGTCAATCAGTTACGTCAGAAAAATCAAAGATAAATTCTTGTAATGACTAATCAAACGCTCCGAAGACTTTCTTATTTACACCTTTACTTATATTTGTGCATATCAACGTTGTTAAGAGGTGTTTTAGGGCCCTATTCCACCTGGACACCTTGGCGGCGCAACCAGTCGCCGCCACCAACAAAATGTATACAGCTCTATGGAGAGTATCTCACCTGGTGTCTGCTTGGTTGCGCAAACGTGTTGGCGGCGCGACCAGCACAGACACGTACACAGATTATTACAGTCAGAGCCACCACGCTTGTCGCGCCACCATTAATAAATATAGCGCTGTATGGCGTGTCACTCACTCGGCCGCCAGTCGCGCTGCCAGTGCTCCTCTTTCGCATGCGTACACTGTTGTTGTCAAGACGTTTTTTTTGTTGCAGCGTACGGTACAATGGATAATTTCGATACAGAAAAGTTTGTTATCGAAATTCAAAGCAGACCACATAGTTGGGATAGTTCCTCGCCTTATTTTTCTAATAGAAATTTGAAAATAAATGTCGCGATTATGGTGTCTCTCTTGGTGTCTAATCTAGTTTCTCGACTTAGTAGGTCAAATACACCACGGTGCGCGACCGGTTGCGCCGCCATGTTGTTCCGGTGGAATAAGGCCCTTAGAGAGATTATATTATTATTGTTCATATTAAGTATATATATTAAATATATTGCAGTATATTTTCGAGGTTGTCGACCTTATAAAACGCTTATGTGGTCGCTGGTACATGTACTAGATATGCAAAAAAAATCATCATATACACTGAGAAAAATATAACGCTGTAATACACTGAAATACGCATGTTTCAACATGGATTACGTATATAATATCAACTGTTATGCCTGGCATAATTGCCAAGAATATAGTTTTATCGATTCAGACATTTTCATCCTGTGCTATAATAATATACATCCATGATTAATTCTAATCTACTGCACAGGGCCACGAGACGGTCGTGAGAGGAAGACGCTGGGTTCATGTGATCTAGCGATGGATCATGGGTGATCGTCGATCATTAATCGCGGGCTGCCCGCTACGCTCCGGACTCGGGGGGGGATCAATCACGCCTCACTCTGGGGGGTCCGTCAAATTCGCATTACAAAGCCTACGCAAAGGGCATTATTATGACTTTTTAACCGATAATGAAAAAATAAAATTTTCAAAATTTTTTTATGTACCTATTTCTTAGACATTTTAAAGCCTATTTTCATTCTAGCCTTATATTCTGATAAACCATAGATACGTTAATAACTCCAGAATGACATATTAATTCAAACACAAATTGGTATTTTAATAATATCAGAGAGTATTTTAATAATACTCTCAGACATACGGTATATCGGAAGCCCACACATACGGACAGATATTTGCATGCAAGCTTACACCATCATCCCTACCATCTACGTTCAGTGCAAACGTCGCTCGTGAATCGAGCATGCGATCTATGCGACGCTGAGCATTTTCCGCAGGAGATAGAACATGTCAATGATGTCCTTAGGAGAAATGGATATGGAAAATATCACTAGACACGCACACTATCTAATACAGACGAAACTCGGAAACCGAGCAGATCAAGAGCATTCTTACCATACGTCAAGGGTGTGACAGATCGAATAAGTAAGATGCTAAAAAGATTCGATATAAAAACGATCTTCAAGCCGACCCAAAATATAGCTCGATTTTTGAGACCTGTAAAGGATGTAATACCACTGCTAACCCCGGGTGTGTATAAAGTCGAATGCAGTTGCGGTCTAGCCTACGTTGGACAAACGAACCGGCCCATAGCAACGCGACTGACAGAACACATCAAAGCTTTCACTGCGATAGGGCTGCTGCACCCAGGGTTGGCTTAAACGAGGGAACTCCTCAACGGTCAACAGCACAAAATCAAAATTCTGTATAGCATTCAATTATGATAGCCCGTTCTAAGTTAAACTATGGCATGTCTGCTACACCCAGGGTTGACTCGGGACAGAGCATTTTAATAAAAGATTGTTTTCAAAAATGTGTTTTTACTGTTATTTTATTTTCTGTTTAAATCTAAATCGAAATATTAAATTATCGAATATATCAATTGTTTTTTTTAATGTCAACAGTCATTGCATATACAAGCATTTCCGATTACAGACGTATTAATAGTATCATACTACTAACAAAAAAAATATTCTACCAAATTACCCTAAAATCAATCAATCAAGTTCGATTAAAATTTGGTCCTGATTTTTTTGGGAACTATACATGTTTCAGTTCGAGATGGGGTAAACCAAGTTCTTGATTATATTATATTTGTTTTGTATTTGTGTTATATTTGTTTTGTACTTTTCGTTTTAATAAAGTTAGTAACTATTTTCTTTCATCATCATACAATATCGTGGACAAGCGTGTACAATGCAAAAATCCAGTAAAGCTTATTTACAACCTAAGAACTTGGTATCTTAAGAACATAGTAATTTCATTTTTAAAATGTACTAACTTATAAAGGCACTTTTTAGGCTGGGTTAGTTCGAGCGAGATCAAAATATATTCTATCTGTAAGCCAAATTTAGTTGAATTTCTAAAAAAAGGCCATTTTACTTAAATATAAACCACTTAAAAAAAGTAACATCTAAAAAGTAACATTGCCTTTGATCATTCTTCCCTGTTACTTCCCTGTAAATTCGCTGTAAGTTCCCTTCATATATTTACTTCCTATCACTATTTATAAATGTCGTTTTTTCGTAATTAATACTTTAGGTATTATAGTTTAGAATATCTTTGAAAGGTTCACTATCTTTCTTTTAAATATAACTTAGGGGAAAGGATTTAAATTCGAAGATCTATAAAATTTCGACAGGTGTTTTCTTAGCTAGGCAACAGCAGCATAAACAGCGTTAATATTCCGTATCGGTGGTTATCCTATCAAAGTGGAAGTAAGATAACAATCACCCCAGAATTAAGATAAAAACAACCAATGAATATTGGCGTAAGCGATTGGTGTAAGTCTGAAGTAATAAACCTTGTGCGTACGAAACCACGTATGACATTTTATTTTGCCATTGCAATTATTATTGACATTGTTGCCGATATATTTGAGGCCGAAATACATACACCTACTTTTGTATAGCATCACAATTACTTTCTTCAATTGTTCCACTTTTTATATTACGATCTAAATAACGATAATGATAAAACGCTTTATTTGATGAAACAAATCGTTGAGCTCATTGCGTTGGATTACTATCTTACAGCTAACCTTGTCCTAATGGGAAAACATGTTTTGCTTTAAAAATAAGATAAAACTATTAGTAAAATTACATATATAACACATATAATAATAATAATAATTAAAAACTCTATTTTAAATAAAAAAGGCGAGCTTATTGCCTTGCAGCAATTACTATAACCTAACCTATAGCTTGAGTTTATAAGATATTTAGTACGTTAGCTACGCAAAAGAACAATAAGAAATACAAGTAATAAAAAGAAACAAACAGAAACTAGAAAGAAACAGATAATAAATAAAAAAAAACAAATGATTAAAATTAAATAAGGACGCAGAGGAAAGGTAGGAGAGAAAGGAAGGAAAGGGAAGCGAAATGGAGGGGGAAGAGGTGGGTTGGTCAATTTATGGATTTTGGGGTTATATGCTCCTTGAGCCTTGCCTTGAACGAGGAGATGCTGGGGGATGTTCTAACATCATTTGGTAAAGCATTCCAATGATGCAAAAGACGTATCAAATGTGTCTAACATTAATATCCAGCAGAAACGGAAACACAATACAAAAATTGAAAAAAATAGTAAACATATAAGAACTTAAGGAAGTGGGAGGGGAGGGGACGAGATAAATTAATGGGCGAGTGTTAAAGTGTTCTTTGAGCCCGTGTTTGAAGCCATCCAAACTCGATACTGTCCTTACATAGATCATCTCTATGTACGGAGAAGGAATGCGAGTAGAAATCACTACTGTGAACAGGGATCGAGAGCAGTAGGTTTGTCTTCAGATATCAGAGGGCGCCCGTGAGCTGATAAAGCATTAAACCTACTTATGAAATAGCTCGGAGCGGCTTCCTCCAAGATTCTACCGAGCAAACCTATTAAAAAATCTATTAAGAGACATTTAATTTACGTATAAATACTCCCCTTCCCTACACCCTACTCCTAACTGGTCTTTATATACCATTCCTCCCTTGAATATTGACTTTACATATGTTATTAATATATGCCTTATTTCCACTATTATATTTATTATGTAACTGTACTTATTTATTTTGTCCACTACTTTACAAAAATCACACTTGCTATACAATATATTAATTTACTTATATAAATATTTAGTCACCATAGGTGGTATAGTCGTAAGATATTTTCACTTGGCATAAGGCCCACTATGTTATATTATATTGTGTGTGCAATAAAGTTTTTCAAACAATCAAACAAAACAAACATACCGAGGACTCTCGCAACTCTCTATTCTGGGGCCGTCAGCCAGTGAAGTCTCCTTCTGTACTGCGTAGTATGGTCATACTTTCTTAGGTTATAAAAACAGCCAATGCAGACATTTTACATGTTATATTACTTGGAGTTATGATGGCAAAGACGATATGGAATTATAGATGATTTATTTAGTAGAGTACAAATAGGTTTTCGGTCGCCAGTGTTCTAATTATTAATTTTATAAATCAACGCTTCTTAGACTTAGTGATAACAGGAGATCGAAGTCTCTGTTTAACTCCCATAATTTCACCGACAAGAATCTACCGAGTTGGTTGAAAACTCACTTTATATAGTATCACGTATTTTTTGTATAGTATCACAACTATTTTAAAACTAATAATGCCAGAGGAGTGGAAATTAAGAAGGGAAGGAGAGAAAAATGGAAAAACGGGTACTTCTTAAAAATGTAATACTTTTTAATGTGAACCCTTGAATGATTCTAACGAAGGCTAGTTTCGTATGTTTGCTGGAAATTCGTTGCAAATTCTGCACCATGACACAGAAAGAGTAAGAGTAGAAATTAGTATTAAAATAAGGAATTTTGATTAAATTGTCAAAGGCCGACCGAAGCTTGAGGCCGTGGGAACTTAATGGTTCGAAATACTCGCGGAGATATTACGGTGTTTATTGGCAGAGTACACGATAGAGGAGAGCACGTATATGAATATGTCTAATTTGGCATACCAGCAACTACTTTAACTGTGCCCTATATTTGTGTTATTATTACTTTAGAAATCAACGCTCCGCATAATTATTAATAATAGGATCTAAAAGTCTCCGTTTGACTCAAATACTTCGATCGACTTCATAATTTCATCGGCAACAACCTGCCAACTTGGTTGAACAATCACCTATCAAGATTCCGGGAATATCTTAGCTCGAAATATTCAATTCAATTCAATTATTTTTTTAAATCTTTACAGATTATTGAAACTTAAACTGTATATGAAAATAATTCAAAATTAAAAAAGTACACTGATGCCTAATAAACAATCAAGTATTAAACAAAATTAATAATAATATTACAGCATTCGGTTTTATAGATTTCCAATTTCCTACTTCACGCCAGGCTGCATCACACGAAAATAAATTTCCTATACCAAGAATGATCTAAAAATTAATAGTAAAAGGCATTCAATTAATAATCAATTTGTAATTTAATAATCATATATATGTATTTTTTTTAATATCTAAAAGATACTACAATGGTCGCTGGAATAATAATAATACTATAGTATTCGTCAGAAATTATAAGTTGGCAAAAATAATAAAAGCAAATCAACATAAATATGTAACAAAAAAGACACTAAAATGGTCCTTGCAATAATACAAATGCCTAAAAATCATAAATGATAATGAGAATTCACAAATATTTACCTACAATTTAAAAAAAATACCACAACATATTGATGTCGACACAAACATCAAAATATTTTCTTCATTTATTCCTTTTTTATATTTCGATCGAAATTGTATAATAATTCAAGATATGATGGCAATGACGGCATAGAATTATTGATGATTGTATTTGTATTTATTTTCAGTGCCCAAACGTTTTTGGTGGTCAGTCTTTATTAAATCTTTAAAAAATAAAATAGGAAAAGGCTAGTTTTAATTATTTCGCTTTTAGTATTTTATTATAGATATCGCTATGTGTCAATCCACATGGCAATATCTTACAACTAACCTAAACACAGTGAAGTAGTATATGCGCACTTTGTGAAAATACAGAATAATAAAAAAATAAGTTAGTAGGCATAAAATCCAAACTACTCTTTTTAAAACTAAGAAAGCCAGAGGAGTGTCGCGTTTTTTTAATAATTCGTGTGGATTAAAATTTGGGGTTATATACTATTGCATAAAATAATACACAATAAAGCTGGAATTACATATTGTGTCGGGGCGTGTCGTGACGCGCTAGAAGTATATCGGATCCACACATTGGTTATGGTTAGAGTTATATTACTAAGATACCGCGTGTAGTGGCGCATTGTGTCGTGACGGCGATCGCTCGTTTCCGATCGGCGACAGAACGGTGGCGGGGGTTATGGCGCGTCAGAACACTCCACAGAAGTGTGATTCTGAAAAGTTCGCGCAGTACGGCGCGTTAACTATAAAAAATCATAGAATGTATTTCCTCAAATTGAATTTTTGTAATTCTGAAATATTGATAAAATCTATCTTCATCGCTCTCTAGTTCCTTCACTAGTAAATGATATTCGCTTCGACTCCCTCTCAGTCTATTTACTGGATGAACCCAATTTTTCCCTTCTTTCTTTACTTTTTAAGTAAACTTAACATAAGCAGACACGCAAGATTTTCTTCAAGATCACTATCCGAGTCGGTGGTAAACATTGTAGACGGACGCGTGCGTATACTCCGAAGGCCACCGCTGCATTCATTCGAAATAGCGTCAGAGCGCGCCCCGACACGACAGAATAGTGTGCACACTCGCCGTCACGTCAGAGCGCACCACAACACACCACACCACAATAATGTAATTCCGCCTTTACATTGACAGCCCTCATTTGGTAGAGACATTGTCATTCTTTTTACCGCCGCGAATGGTTCGCTCTCCTCGTATGTACGTTTGAAGTTCCTCGTGTAAGCTCTAGTTAAGGATGATTCATGCTACACCGGGCCGGGGCCGGGCCGGGCCCCGGCCGAGTCGTTTCCAACGTGCTCCGGCCGGGCCAGTCATTCATGCTACACCGGGCGTGACCGGGCCGTTTCCGAGTTTATTTATCCCACGGCCGTGTCCGCGATAACTAGTAGAATAGAATAGAATAGAATAACTTTATTGTGCTATAAAAACATAACTTAATGAATATTACGCTGGTTTTATAAAAAAGACAATTTATGCACAAATGGCGAACTTATCTAACTGGTGTTGCGTCCATCTATTGTGGCGATAATAATATTTTTTTATTTCTATTTTCGCTTGATTGATAAGTGTGTTATTAATGCAATTTTCACAACTTGAGTTTGGAGTACGAACTGTTGGAATCCGAAGTATTGGAAACACGAACTGAATCTAATAAAAGAAGATGGAATTGTCCCTCCGATTGTCGTTTTCTCCAGCCTGGAGAAAACGACAATCGGAGGGAGAATTCGCCACGCTCTAAAAGGAATTAATAGATGATGAGAGCAAATTTTACGGTTATTTTAGGATGTCTAAAGAATGTTTTAGCATATTTCTTGGAAAAATAAAACGTGATTTAACCAAACAAAATTCAAGATTTCTGAAGCATATCTCTCCCATTGAACGATTAGCAGACCGGAGCCGGGAAAACAATATCCACCGCCATTTCGACGCCGTGCTCCGGACGTGGCACGACCGGTCACGGCCGGAGCACGGCCAAGAATGAATTGCTTCATACAAAAGTATACTATAGATATCTGACCGTGTCCCGGCCGGGGCCCGTCCCGGCCCCGGCCCGGTGTAGCATGAATCATCCTTTACGCTGTACATCCTGATGACCACATACAACAAACGTTTTTAATATATCGACATATTTCACAAGAACCAACCTATGTTCAGCGAGGCTGTACGTAGCTTACTTGGCGACTACGAAATAGGTATACACTCGTAATATACATATATGAAGAGTTAGAAAACGAACAGATCGAAATTGACTCATAGCAATAGAATATAATTTAAATAACTATATCCTATCCTATATCCCATCCCTCTCCGTTCGACAGTAATATAATTTAATTAAATTCAGTTCAGTTTTGATGAATTTGGGGTTCGATTGCGTTTCTTTTAAATTAAAATCGGAAATTAGTTCATGTGAACGAGACAACGCAGTACGTCATAGCGGAATGTGAAATAAACGATTGTCACTTTTCCACATTAAAATTACCCACCGAAGGTAAGTCAGCTAAATCAAACACCGCTCGAAATGTGTTTAAACTTATTCGGGCATCTATAAGTTCGACATGTAGTTTTGGTTCTGTAAAATCGACGACAGGTTATTTGATATTCCGGCTCTGTCTCGTTTGGTTAAACTAAGTTCGTATTTTAGTTCACGAAGATACGCAATCGAGCCCATTGTATTAGAAATTAATGTCAGATAATACTTATTTATTTATTTATTTATTTATTTATAGTATTACACAAGTTCGTTTGTACAGTTTACCATATCATGTTGTATATATATATATAAGTATATGAGACGTTAGCAAAAAACTGATTCTTGAGGAGATAGAGTAATGAATAAAAGTCGCCTAACTAGGCCAGGGCCTGTTCTAAGGCAGACTTTATAAAATATTGTTTAGATGTATCTAATCAAATTACTAAATAATTATTATATAAAAAAAAAAAGTAATAAAATTAAAATTAAAACAATTAAAATTTGTAGAAATTCTATTACCTACTTTGATAATAATTATTAACGTGTAGAGTAAAAGTAAAAATATATGTTTGAAAGTAAAAATATATGTCTAAAATTGAAGAATAATGCGAAAAATTAATATACAAAAAAAAAATATACAATATTCAACATTCCATTGATGTTTTCCCTGCCTTCTGTAATAAGCCACCTAGAAACCGATTTTTTAAATTGGTTTTTTGTTTCAATGCGTTTAATGACATCAGGCAGGTAGTTGTACATTCTCGGTGCTATGAAGTTGATATGTCTCTGTCCGAAAGTCGTACGGGTTCTTGGCACTATCATATCGTCATTCTTTGCAGCTCTGGTGAGTCTTACTCGTGCGTTAATAAGTGGCATTTTGAATTTTGCGTCTATCAAGGCTATCTTAATGTACAACAGTCTTGGGTCCAAAATATTACTTTCTTTATATAACTGGTTCGTAGGATATCGATACGGTTTACGCTCGATAATTTTTAGTATACACTTTTGCGCTACTTCAAGAGGCTGGAGGATAGTTGATGCACAACCACCCCACCCGATTACGCCATAACAAAGAATGCTTTGGCATAATGCATAATACGTATTTTTTAGTGTTCCCGGGTCTAAAATATTTCTCACTTCGCGGAATACGTAGGAAAGTTTTCGAACCTTGCTTGTCAACATCTCAATGTGCTTTTGCCAACGCAGCATATTATCAATTATTATTCCGAGATATTTTACGTGTTCTGTAGAAAACACTTAATCGGTCAGTAAAACATTGTAATATAATAATTATAAATAGGATAGAAAACGAATTTACCGCGTGAAATTTGTAGCACCCGACGTTTCGGTGACGTTGCAGCCGCCGTTGTCCAGGGTAGACTGAAGGGCTGTCAATCCGTTGTTTTGCGGGTAGGCCGCGTACCACTTCCGCCACTGTGTAGGTTATAACGGTGGTGGGGGGCCGGGCTCGGAGCGCGGGAATTTTGAAAATCCGTCCTGCACACAACACTCACTGTATCCTGTTTTACGTCTTTGCGTTCGGCGTTCGGCGGCGGGAACATTTTAAGAAGAGGGTTCCACGTAGAAGAGAGTTTGTAACCGTCGTCTCTGTTAAAGTTCGGGGTTCTTATTATTTCAATGGCTTCCCGGATCATGCGAGGAAAGTAGAATTGTTCTATGGATAGCACAATGGGATTTTGAAACTGCATCCAGTGGTTACTTCCGCTATCCAATATATGTTCGCAGATCGCCGATTTTTCTCGCTGAACGTTTTCACGCGGTAAATTCGTTTTCTATCCTATTTATAATGTCAAACAACCGCGATAGTCTTCGATTTTATATATAATAATTAGTTATAATTAGTGGTGCGCTGTATGTTTCCCGAAGATCAAATTAATAAATAAAATAAATAATTATGAACATATCTAACTTGGCGTACTAGCAACCATTTTAACTGTGCCCTATAGTCTTCTTATTATTACTTTATAAATCAACGCTTCGCATACTTAGTAATAATAGAAACTCGAAACCTCTGCTTAACTCAAATACTTCGCTCGACCTCATAATTTCACCGGCAAGAATCTGCCGAGTTGGTCGAAAATTCACTTAGCGAAATTCCGGGCATATGTTTGGCAAGTGGCCGCCGCAGCCGCGTCCGGGATCCGCCCCCATCCGCCACTCTCCCTGAGGAATGTTTTAATATTTGAAAGGAAACTTTTCACGGTTTCACTCCGCCAAAGGCGGCCGGAGGCGAGCGGTTTTGGGGTCAGAAAATGCGCGCACGTTTACATACTTCGCCCTCCGGTAAAAGCAGCGTTAGAGATTGCTGCGAGGATCTCTCCTCGATGGAGTTGGAGAAAATTAGCATTGGCTGTGCCATCAATATTTGAAGTTATCAACTATAAACGGCGAGCCTGTCACCCCATCATATTTTAACGATAGTAATAGTGTTAGGCAGTAGCAGGATTACCAGTGGTGGTTTTCCAATCGGTGGTTTTCCAATCCCAACAGTATTAAGATAACAAATAAAGATAAAATTTAACGTAGTATTAAAATAAAAACCACAAATGAATATTAGTGTAATTGATTCTTGTCTGAAATAAAAACAAATTAAAAATGGATATTGCTTTTGAAATGAAATCGCTTCTGTCGGATACTTCTTCCTCGGATACCAAGTATAGACATAATTTTTCAGAATCGATATTATTGCCGACATATTTAACCCGTCACCCCATGAAGTTTTAAAGATAGTGATCGTTCTATCTCCCGAGAGGTGAACGTAGAAGACTTGGGAACGACACAATCTACTAATTAGCTCCTCTATGACCGGTCAGACTCCAACACCTTACGCGAGACACTGAGAAGCACATGGCGGGGTTTCTCGCCCCTGACTACCAGTTATGGCCGGTTTTCTCAGGCCTCCGAACTGGTTACAGGTACGAGATCGCTCGCGCGGTCCTCTCATGAATCTCCGGCGTTCATTGCACGACTGTCCACTCGGTATGGCGTTGGCTTCATATGAGCGAGTGGCGTAACTAGACAGTGGATTGTTTTCGTTTCAAGTCTTCTACGCTCGCTTCACGGTAGAAAGAATAATCAAATATCGTTAAAACTTCCTGAGGTGACAGGTTCGGCCGTTACAGCTCTAGTCGTACACTCGACATCATGTGCCGATTGGTTGTTTCAAGAGCGGCTGTCGTAAGGTTAACAATGACCCTCGCTCTATAGAAACAAAGCCATTTTCAGACATCCGCCGGTTATCTGTCGGAATGCACAGTCAATTAGCTGACGCCACACAATGCCCAAAACGTCCAGGAGTGCCCGAAAAAACGATCAACAGGGGAACCGGCCCACAGGCACAGAGTCCTATCCGGGCTCGAACTTCTACTTGGAGGCTACCGGATGGGTGCTGACCCGTGAGTTAGGCCAACCCTAACACATGCGACATAATGGCACAACTACTGTGCCCATTAGCTCCCATGTGCCATCAATAGGATTAACTCAGTTAATGCGGTATTTCAATTCGATCCTTAACAATCAATCATCCAATCCTCCAATTCAAATTAAACATCAAACACGCTATCTGCTGTCTGAAAAAAGAACATGTCTCTAAATACACAATTATAATTATAAATTAAAATATATTTTAAATTACTTGCTTATTATTGATAGTATATAATATTTTTTATGACATTTTGTTTTTTGAATTTTATGTCGTTATTAAGGCCATTGTAATAAGTAAGTAATAAGATGTTTAGTTTGTCTTTTAAATGATAAAGATCAAAATAAATTATATAGTTAGGTTTTGACTATTAAAAGCTGTAAAAATTGCAAGTTGAAAAAAAAATTTTTTTGGGCGGCAGGACAGAAAGAATATCCGGAACTCTCACGCAAAGCGGTGAATTTCCTTATACCCTGAGTGTCACATTACGTATGGGAGAGTGTTTTTACACACTTGGTTATGGTAAAAACGAAATACAGAAATCGAATTTATTCTGAATCAGAATTAAGTCGTAAGACCACATACAGGATACTGCATCAAAAATCCGCCAACTTATGCACATATTTAAGGTACTAAGGAGTGTAATCGCAAAACCCTTAATCTAAACCATCTATTATGCTTTAGTCAATAGTTTACTATCATATGGGATCATTGGATGGGGTGGCGCGTCACTTTCAGCTCTAGATCCCTTGATTAAGGCTCAAAAGTCAATTTTATTGATTACCCTAATTAGGGTAATCAATAAAAAGCCTTTTAGGTTCTCCAGCGACCACTTATTTAAAGAGTTCCAAGTACTAGACATACGCCAATTATATTTATGTGACAGTATCAACAATATTTTATTGCACCCACACAGAGCGGCATATGATTAAATCTCACACTACCAGAACACGCGCAGTTACAGCCATGCAACATGATGTCCCCCTTAAGAAACCTAAATTCGACCAACGACATTTTTCTTTTTTAGCTGTCAGACTACACAATAGAAAAAAATCGGAATTAAAAGTGAAGTTAGATACCATACGAGGAAGAAAATATATGACGGAATGGTTGATTGAGCTAGGAAGGAACGAAACGGTGAAATTGGTTAATTATAGTTCTGTATAAGAATACCTAACTACATAAAATTACTACTTTTATGTATATATATATAGATGTAAAACCTATATGTATAGATTATATGTATAAATGTATATATGTATATATGTGTACGTGTATGTTTATATGTGTATGTGTATGTATATGTATATATGTGTATATGTATATATGATTATTTAATATTATTATGTATATTATGTTACTAAAATAGACTAAGTATATGTAATATCTGTGTAAATATAGAGCAATCACATAAAACAATGCTACATTAAGTTACACTTAGTAAATAAAAAAAAAACAAGGAAAAAAGAATACATAAAAGTCTACCTTAGTACGGGCATCACTCCAGCAAGGTAGATTTTAATCTTATTAACCTAGTGTTTTAAATGTGTTTGAAATATTAATAAATAAATAAAATAAATTGACCAAAATTGATCATCACATTAATAAACAACTTAATGCTTTTTACAACTGTATTATCTTCCATGACTTGCTGCTGCAATGAAATCGTGGTGATAAACAAATACAAGTATCTAGGTGTAATCATTGATTAAATATCGCATTACATTACTCATTGCTGTATTACGATTTGACAGCTAGGATTTTACTATGAACCGCAACATTTAGATGGCACTTCAAATATTGGTTAATTATCTCTTATCTTCAGTATTTCAAGAGATAGTGTTCTAAACATTCCTATACGGTATCCAATATCATTATAAACAATAACATACATAACACAACTAACGGTTTTTTTATTCATCTTTATAATTTTATTATTATTTACATACATATGTCAATTTTTATTTACTGCAAAGGTTTTAATTCATAATAATTAGGCGCTATAATGCTCAAATAGCCTAATACATGGCATTCTAATAATAATAATAATAAAACTCTTTATTCTTAAGAAAAGGCGAGCTTATTGCCTGCAGGCAATATTCTAGAGCTAACCTATACTATTGTAAGAACATTATTTGCGAAAAGACTACATAACTTAACCTATATAAAGGGTATGACAAATAAAATAGAGGAGGATAGAAAGAAGTATATACTTTACTCTTTGTGGGCACAGATTTGCCACATCAAAATAATCTAACACCTATAAGGACGCTAAAGTTTTAAAAGGAGGGGAATGGGAGGGGAAAGGGAATTTATCTGGAGGATTTCAAATGCTCTCTGAGTCTGTTTTTAAAAGTTGTTATGCTTGGCGCGAATCTCACATTTTTCGGCAAAGCATTCCAAAGACGGGCTCCATGCACGGTGAAAGAGAATGAGAAGAAGTCACTGCTGTGACTAGGGATAGAGAGTAGCAGGTTGTTTTTTGATCTCAGAGGGCGTACATGAGCCAATAGTGCAGTAAATCTGCCGGTAAGAAAATTGGGAGCGACGCCATCCAAGATCTTGAAAAGCATACAGAGACCTCGCATGTCTCTTTTCTCCCGGGTCGACAGCCAGTGAAGCTTCTCTCTGTACTCCGTGATGTGGTCAAATTTTCTGAGGCCATGGATATACCGAATGCAAACATTTTGGAGACGCTCAACTTTGGTGGATAACTCCTCTGTATATAATCTAATCTCTCTATATATAAATGCGTTAGATGACACCAATAATTTAAGGTTAATATTGGTTAAGTAATAGGTTTTTATAATCAATACAGTGTATATAAGGGTTCCAGGTTCTGCAAATAAAACTTTTTGTGTAACAAATTCTGATGTTCTACCAAAAACGCCCACAGAATTAGGGAAAAAGTAAACAAGCTCTTGCAACAAGAGCGGCCGCATCCACTAACTACCTGATTTCCCTGGCAAAGACTACCCTCGCCTATAAGCAAATGTTTTTTTGACGCCAATAATATATAAAATATAGATAGTAGAAAAAATAACAAAGCTAATAATAATATAAGGGTAAGAAAAGTAATATTTAAATAGGTTATTAATTAATAATATAATTAATACAATATAATATATAATAATAATATAATTAATAATAAATAAGTAATTGCCTGTCTATAATATTGTGACAGGTTACAAAACCTGGGTATACTGCTTTGAACTGGAAAGAAAAGCTAATCGGCCGAATAGGTCTTTCCTTTTGAAGATTTGCCAACTAATATTAAGAAAGTCGAGGCATTGGTAAGAAAATGGTTGCCTATTTTTTCGGCAAATCAGGACATTACACAAAAGTGACACTTCGAGACACAGGGCAGTGACTGCAGATTGGTATGTCAATACTTGTTTGCAATGAGTCTTAGGAAAAGTTCGTGAAAGGCATCCTTGAAGCAATTTCGTCCTTTACCACGATAATGTGTCCGCACATTCCGTTAAGGTAACGGGAGCGTATTTGAAGGCTTCAGATGTAGAACTGATGACGCATCTGCCGTACTGCCCAGACCTCGCACGTCGCGTCTTTTTGTTGTTTTAAAAAAAGACAAACTTAGGGGCACACGTTTTACGAGCCCTGAATCGGCGGTGTATGCGTTCCAACGAGCCATTGCAGAGGTTCCTAAGAAAAACTGGTCCAACTCTCAGTCTCTGGAAAGTCTCAAGTTTTGCTATTAGTATGTTGTGATTTACTTTGTCGATCGCTTTACTAAAATCTGTATACACAGCATCAACTTGTGTACGACTGTCGAGTGATAAGCATATATAGTCCCTGTATTCCAAGAGGTTTGAAATCACGGACCTATTGTTTATGAAGTCATGCTGGGTCTGACTGAGAGACAGTTTTGTGTGATTATAGAGATGATCGCGTACGAGGGATTCAAATATTTTGGAGAAACTTTACAATATGCTTATCGGTCTATAGTTCTTTGTTTGACCAGAATCGCCGTTCTTATGAATAGGCACGATGTTGGCAGTTTTCCATTTATCTGGAAATATTCCCTCTTTTAGAGATTTACAAAATATCATGAACAATGGAAAAACTATCTCATTGGCAAGGTTACGTATGAATATAGGCGGTATCATATCTGGTCCGGCGCCTTTGTTAATGTTCATTTTTTTCAAACGTGGCTTTACATCATCCAAGCTGACTGTTATCGTCATTAGAGGTCGGATATCCATTAAATGTGTAATAAACAATATCGACAATATCGATAATATTTTATCGATATTTCTTTATGCGACATGACATGACATGACCTTTACTACAGATCTGAGTGAGAGATCGTAACGTTATGAAAGTGCGAAAGGGTGTTATGATTCTAATGATTTTTGGCCCAGTCATCAGTTTGTATGGCGGCGACTATAGTTGCATGGAACTTGCCGTACGTGTTGAGATCGGTTGGAGGTTATGGGTTATTTCCCTGGTGTCATGCCAATGTTCTTCCTAGTGGGATATTGCCGAGCTCTTATTGCAATAAAAATCGCATAGAGCCCCTTGAGCAGTAATTGCATATACGGTCAATATCCATAGTTTTTGGAAAATAGAATGGACGAGTATACGATTGGTCAATCTCTTTTAATAATAGTAATTATGTATTGCGTTGTAATGAGGGTGGACTTTGCACCGCTGCAGGGAGAATTGCAAGCACCGTGCGGTGAGTCGCGAGCGTGAGCGGGTGGCGTCAGTCGCGGGCCGCGTCCCGCCCTGTCGCGTCGCGTCCGTCGCTTGGCGGTGAGCGCTGCTGGGACGCCGCCCTAATTACCTGTCACACCATGCACCGATAAATCGCGCACCCGCAAAGCTTCAAGCGCACGTCTCGCTTCCTCCTAATATGACGTATTTAGAGTATGGTATTAAAGAAATTATTGGAATAAAATTAAGGTTTAAGTAGAGGAGAGTGGGGACCAATGGGCGCTTTTTAGCAATCCCTTCAGCAAATCGTTAATAATTAAAGTGATGCTATGTTTATATTATTTTTCAATGGCCTTTTTATCTGGCTTCATTATCACAGTGGCCTATTTATCATGGCATACTATCACAATAACAACTTGCTAAGACGGGAGCAAAGGGAACGTTATACGGCCCTGAACCTTGCTGTGGCGTACCAAAAAGCCTTGCAAACCTAATTCTCAAACAAATATGTTTAGAACAATCCGTCAACCACTGGAACGACACGCCAGGATTGAATCATGCCAAAGCGCTAATTTAGGCTTACGACCGTAAGACGGCCCGTGAGGCCTTATCGCTAAATAGGAACAATCTGCGCATACTGGTGAGGGCGCTCATGGGGCATTGTGGCCTGAACAAACACATGTTCAACCTTCCGCGAAACAAAAATGTGCAGGTGCTGCCAAGGGGCAGAGGAAACTCCCCAGCACCTCATGTGAGAGTGTGGCCCGCTGATTCGTAAAAGATACACCCTTTGGGTGGTCATTACCTCCAACCTGAGGAGGTAAAACAACCTGGCGCCAAAAGCCTGCTGCGGTTCTTAAATGACACGAGACTTAGCGCAGAACTACAGTAGGTGGCGAACTTAATAGATCAGCAATGGTCGCAGTGTTACAAGTCTCATAAAGACCTTAGAAACGCCCCACTCAACAAAAAAAATATATCAAAATAACAGAAATATTTACAGTTTCAGAGAAAAAATAAGAAAACTAAACCTCCGAAAGTGCCCGTTCCTCCCAACGTGAGGGACCTTCGGCATACAAATAGGTAGGATTGGGCATGACAAAAATATAACAGTATTTATTGCAAATAGAAATGAAGAACACAATAAATTGATATCAAACACTTTTATTATTATAAAGAAAACATTATCTACAAATATTTTAAAATTAAGTAGGTCAATAATACAAAAAGATAATTTTACTAATACTCAAGGAAAAAAACTAAACGTATGGGACAAATAAATATATTATAAAGAACAAAATGATTAATTTCAAATTTTCAATTAGGTATAATATGTATGGGTCAAAGAAAAATTGTTGACATCCTCCTTTTGAATGTTGCGGTAGAGAAGGTCGGAAAGGGGATAGTTTCGTTTTTAAGTTCTATATCGACACATCTCCGATATCTGCAATTTCCTAAAAATAATATTGTTCTTCAACTTGTTGGTTTCATAAACATCACCGATGCAGTTGTGTTATCAGTTCTTTTAATATGGCCGTCATAATGGAATGTGTTGTTTTTGGGAGACCTCAAGATAACTTACGCATAGTTGCCTTCTAGGAAACTTCTATTTAATGTGACATCATCTTCACCCTCGATGACGACATTATATATTTGGTACCATTGGCACATGCATAAGAAAACTAGCTACTAAAGAAGGGAATTTGGGCATGCCCAAACCTCCCTACCAATTTAGTGTCCAATGCCAACGGCTCCCAGACAAAATGAATATAATATATAGTTATAAAATAGCCCTATAAATAATAAATAAAATGCGATTTCATTATATAATCGTATATATAAAAAATCGGTTGTGTCACCCCAAGACTTTCCTGACTAGTATCCGGGGAGGTGCGAAAAAACAGCGACATTTTTTACTCTAGTACCCCAAATTTGTATGGCAGGTACCCCAAAACGTTGGTCGTAAGTACCCCAAAAACTAATAGGTTCTTCCGATGGTTAACAGAAGCTTCTATGCCAAATTTTAACTTAGACAGATTAAGCGTCTGGGCGCTATCGCGGAAACAATTTTTTCGCCGGGAACCCCAAATTTGTATGGGAGGTACCACAACCGTAGGGCGTAGGGACTCCAAAAACTAATGGGTTCCTCCGACGGTTAACAGAAGCTTATATACCAAATTTCAGCTCAATCCGATTAAGCGTCTGGGCGCTATCGTGGAAGAATACATACATACAGACAGACATACAGACATACATACAGACAGAGATCGGTCTGGAAATAGTCTCAATCGTCTCAGGGAGTCTCAAAATATATATTCCCATCTTCATCTCAAAATTTTTTTTTAGCGCGATCACAATACTTTCCTTTCCGATAGGTCGTCAGGAAAGTAAAATGAATCGCCGTGCGTTAGTCTCGCAGGATCTCGGAAATGACTCGACCGATTTGAATTATTTTTCTTTTATTTTGTTTGGCTTGATTCAGGGATGGTTTACAAAAAAAATATATTTAGGAAAAACTCAAAGAAACAACTGAAAATCGAAAAAATCGAAATTGGTCATTTTGGGAACATTGGCCACTTGCTAGATGGCTATCGCGGCGATAGTTTTGTTTGACAGCTCTGTTATTCATTCCGTACAATGTGTAAAACTTCATAAAGTCGAAAAAGTCAAAAAAGTCGAAAAGGTCGAAAAAGTCAAAAAAGTCAAAAAAGCCGAAAAAGTCGAAAAAGTAAAAAAAGTCGAAAAAGTCAATAAAGTCAAAAAAGTCGAAAAAGTCGAAAAAGTAAAAAAAGTCGAAAAAGTCAATAAAGTCAAAAAAGTCGAAAAAGCCGAAAAAGTCAAAAAAGTCGAACAAGGCAAAAAAGTCAAAAGTCAAAATAAGTCAAAAAAGTCGAATAAGTAAAAAAAAACTCGAAAAAGTCGATAGTCGGAACAGTAGAAAAATTTAAAAAAGTCGGAAAGGAAAAGTCAAAAAAAAGTCGAAAAGGTCGAAAATGTCGGAAAAGTAGAAAAAATAAAAAAAGTCAAAAAAGCCAAAAAAGTCAAAAAAGTAAAAAAATAAAAAAAGTCGAAAAAGTAGAAAAAGTCCGAAAAGTCGAAAAGTCAAAGTCAAAGTCGATTTCAATTTCGATTTTCGAGTTTTAAATGGTGTCGCTAGGTTGGGGGTGAGGGGGGAGGGTTGTTGATGTAGGATTAATGATATTATTATTCAGATGAATTACGTTTCTAGCTACTTGACAGGAAAGTCTTGGGGTGACACAACCGTATTTTTTAATGACAAACCACGAATTTGGACTTAGTTTGGGGATTTCAATACTGTAAAGGCCTCATGGAAATTTCGATCGATTTGAGTGAGCGTGAAAACAATTCCGTGTCGTTTTACAGTGTCCATTACAATGTCGAGAAGAAGAGAAAACATAGGTCGACGAAGTCAGTCAAATGTGCGGCAAGCTACTTCAAGTGCAAACCGCACTGATGTGACATGATTCCATCATCTCGGCCGAAATACAAGATGAAGCTGTTAATCAGAAATTGCTTGCAATGGTGCCTAAGAATATGATCTATGGACTTCGCAAAGTTTATAACCACATATCGCCCTGGATGTTCGATAGTAACTGTTCCAGGCGTTACCCGAGAGACCTGATTGCTAACACCATCACAGGCAATGCCGGATACCCATTGTATCGTAGCCGATCAGTTGCGGACAATGGGCGATCTGCAGTTGTGAAGGTCAAAGGGCAAGATGTAAATGTAGCCAATCGTTAGATTATGCCTTATTGTCCAAGGCTTTTAAAGCGCAAATCAATGTGGAATACTGCAACTTCATCAATACGTAAAATAAAGCGATATGGCTGTTTTCGCTGTGAGGAATTCAAACGAGGTGTATCTCAGTGTCAGACGTGTCGCTATGTCAGCAGAAACGAGGCGATTTGGCGCATCTTTTCCTTTGCGACATACGAAAGACAATCTACATTTGTACACTTGATAATTCTGGAAAGCGGAATTTAGATTCCCCGTGCGTCTGGCCTTCACGATGACATATTACGCGTGTTGGAAGTTTGCGGAATTAACTTGGTATTTCCGTATTTCGCGCATGGACAACTGTATGTCCCGTGTCGCCAAGCCATCGGTCGGAAAGCCATCATTTTTGTTTATTTACATATTTTATAGTAAATAAACAAAAATGATATTAAAAAACATATTTTACCAGAATGTTTTGTGTTGAATGTGAACTGCATTTATATATTATCATTATAATTATCATGTAAATTAAATACATTGAATTTATTTCAATCACAAACCACTTTCATTTAATCACCAAACGAAACTAAAACCGTACATGATTCGGCCATATTACAGATTTCAATGAATTCGATTGGAAGGTTCATTAGGATTAATAAACGCTTATGAAGAAATACTAAAATCAACTAAATTTTAGGTGGTACGAAGTTCACCGGGTCATGTAGTCGGCAATAAATATAATATAACATTCGATTAAAAAGATAATGGCAAACAAAATAGTCTTCGAACTAACATAAAGGAAAAATAAAGTTATAAGTAAGAAAAGGAAGATAAAGTCATTAATATTTAATATATGTTAAGTAATATAAAATTTTATATAAACATACCTAGTCAAAAATGTATTGGCTTTATAAATTTATTAAATTTTTATATTATATTTTGATCATTTATTGGTAATTATTTAACATTAACCTCTTTAAAAATATTTTAATGTTTAATAATATAAAACGGTGGAGAGTTATTTTTTCTCCTTTTGTTTAGCAAATAATATTTTAAAATACTATTACATTATGTTTTTACATCACAATTGTGCGAACATTTTCGAGAGTCGGCGAATAAAACGATCTAAAAGCGTTGAACTCAATTTTACAGGAGAGGCAAAAAACCAAATAGTATACTTCCATTTGTTTATTTGTATATTTTGTTTTATTAGTAACTTTTTTAGTAACATTCGCAAGTAACTTTTCATTGCAAGAATGGGACAAAATAAAAAAAACTATTTTTTATTTAGATCGTTTTGATTAAAATCGGATTATTTAGACCGTTTCGATTGCAATTGTTCTCATCAATTACAGGGTTTTGATTGCTACTGGTGTAATATATACAGGAAATTAAACATTAAAACATTTAGGCATTTTTTTATTTTTTTGTATATCTGCATCGTTAATGTTAATCTATTAAATCCTTGATTAATTAATATGTCAAAATATCCTTTAATAATAAATATGTCTTTGAGTAATGTGAGTGATGCAACCGTACCATGACATTTTTTTCATCATTTACACCAAACTAATTTGCACAGTAACTCACTTTACCGAGGCTTTGCTCAAATGTGAATGTTGCCATATGTAAATTAGGGATACCACAACAAAAACAAGAAGAGGTCCATAAAATATATATTTAGACCGTTTTGGAAGAAAACATTATTACAGGCTATGATTTAGTATGAGATTTAGATCATTTTGAAAAAATCAATTTAATTTCAAATAATCAACCATTTTTAACTAGTGATAGATCGTTTTGAACGAAATTAATGATTTCTGCTTCATTTTTCTAAGGTTTTTAGATAGTTTTGGTGGGAAATAGTTTTACCAATCGATAGAACAGTCCAATGCGTACCAATTTAAAAAAAAAACTGTTTTGTGTCCAAAACCGATTTAGATCGTTTTGTTCGCCAAATTCGTCGCTGTTAAACTGTTCTTCTTCAACGTTCTATTTCTTTACTTTAGTAAAAAAAATCCTCTTTCATGTGATTTTAATTTCTTGATTTCGTTTCTAGACGGTGACTGTTTCAGAATAATCTCTAATGTATAGAAACGACAAAAAGTTATATAATTATTTATCTGTCTTGCTTGGCTATTTCGGTTAGACTACAGACAGTAAAAGCTAGAGGAGGCATTAAAGTAGCCGTGACATATTTATCTAGTGTCGCAGTTTATGACGTCACATTAGGGAGAGAAAGGGAGGAGGGTAGGATGGAGAGCTCAGCGAGCAATTGATGGCATGCATCCAACTAGGCGACAGCACAAGAGCCATTCAACCCCAACAAAGGCTTGAAAAATCGCCGAGGTTCCCAGAGAAAACTTTTTTTTGTTGCGATACGGCAAGATTTACCCAGGCGGTTGGGGAGACCATTGTATCAATTTTTATTTTGTCTTTTTCTATTTTAGAGAGACGGTGATAACACCTACCGACAGAAATAACTTATAATAAAATATCTATAAAAATAGTTTATTGTGACATTGGGCCTGATTGCGTTTCTTCGTGAACTAAAGGCAGAAATAGTTTATGCGAGCGAGACAGGCCGATAATTTACAGCAAAATATGGTATGAAATTAATGATTGTTACGTTTACAGAATAAAACTACCAATCGAACATAAAGCGGTTTAATGTAAGACCGGGCGGAATGTTTTCAAACAAATTTCGGTTATTCTATGTGCGGCAGGAAATTTTTATGCGGGAAAAGATAGGATCTCTCATTTTAATCTATACTAATATTATAAAGAGGTAAAGTTTGTGATGTTGTAGGAAGTAATCTCTAGATATACTGAACCGATTTTAAAAATTCTTTTACCAATAGAAAGCCACTGTTATTTGCGAGTGTCATAGGCTATATATTAATTCGAAAAATGGAAGGACTTTTTTGTGGTAGTCGGATTTGCAAAGTAAGTCGGAGAATAAGCGGTCGAACGAAAATGTTTCTAACTAACGCTGCCTTAACGATGGGCGATATATGATTAAGTTCTAGAGAAAAGTTGTAGAGCTTGATAATGCCTACAAAAAAGTCAGCGGACAGCATAATATGTCTAACTTTTATATTTAAGTCACAAAAAGTAGTATTTTATATTAAAAAATAATTTAAATCCTTAGGTCATGTTTATTGGTCATATTATCAACAATTATGAATTTTTATCAAAATAAGTAAATTTATCGTCTAAAGTGTTTAAAACAAAAGACTTTTCCGTTTTACTGCATATAATTTCCCTTTTACTGCATAAATAATTAAAGAGATAATACGATCACAAATAAGACACTCACAAGAAGACACACACAAATAACGGTATTATAGTCAAATTGGCAAGCAAATACATACATATATATGCAGTAAAAATATAATCCTTCTTTTGGCAGTCAGGAAATAAATCATAGCACTCAGTACTAACCGAACCACACTCATAATTTCATCACAGGTAAAAAGTTTTACCGCCCAAAGAAGTGGGCACGGGT
>OX155965.1:28912710-28920210 GCA_944548615.1 Micropterix aruncella
CCATTACGAGAATATAAAGAAAGTAGAAACTAGAATCATTGAAAGAAGAGCAAAAGACGTGCGATCCTTATCCAGGGTCGGCTTACAAAGTATTGGATTCTAAAAGAATTATTGGATTGAAGCACGTGGGGACACGGGAATGTAGGAGGTGACGATCTTCGACGGAGTCGCGTTTCTCCTCGGCTGGCCGATCCCCGTTCTTCCTCTTCCCGGTCTACGCCTTGCTTTCCCACGGGAAACGGCGGGCGATGTACATTCGATGGGCGGCACTCTCGTACGTGCGATGATGTCCTCGTTGGCCGCGGTCGACCGTCTTGCGACGCGTTAGGTCGATCGGCGGGAGAATGGTCCAACGGAGAAGATTAATCCGATAGGAGAATCCCTGTAATTACACAGGAGCAATAAGTGGGAGAGAAGGAAAATGAGGAGTCAGTTTGCCCAATCCTAGGGAGTCGGCTCACTCTTCAATCCATCCCTTCCCAACCGAACGGATAAGGATTCATCTTGTATCTAAATATTGAACAACCGCTTCAAAACTCACCGGGTTAATTTATCCAATTACGTGCACCACGGGATTCTCAATTAATATCGACCGCACCAGCTGAATTGCGAATTCGAAAAAGAAGAGCTGGAAACATGGCCATCTCATTATACCGCTTCTATACTGATTGCCTATTCGATCGTTTAGGCTTCCGGTCGTCTAATTTACATTTATTTTATTAATTTGAATAATTGTTACAGTATTTTTATAAAATACTAGATTTAATCTCTAGTTAAACGGATCTGATTTAATGTGGCTAAGTGTCAGCGTTTTTACGTACGGAATTTAATTACCAATGTTAATCATGATTTTGTGTATTAAAAATTGTATAATACCCAAATAAATTATTGTATTAATTTTCCTAGCATCCTGGTTTATAATTTGATCTTTCTTTATTTTTACCGACTTAATTAAAATTATTCTTTTTCCTAAAATCCATTTTCATAACTGAATACAAGATTTACTTGTGGCAATCGACTAGCCGACAATGGATTCGGTGTCAAATGTACGCTTGTAGATACTACGATAGTCGTATGTCGTATATGACAGTCCTAGCTTGCAAAGCTTGTGAATTGCATCAAGATGGCGCTGCATGCATCTTATGCGTGTGTGTATTGTTGTTTACTTAAAGTGCAATGCGAATTTATCGGGGAAAACAGCAATCGTGTCACAATCCCCCCGCCTCGAACCGAAAATTCACGGAAGCAGCGGAATTTTCGCCTAATTCACGTAAGTACCATAACATTCAACATTCCTACACGCTTCCCAAGTTTGACAGCTTTAAACACGCGCTGATTATAACCTGTGAACTCACCTGACTCTGGGTCAACGATGCGCCCCTCACGCGTCCGACCCGGGATCCAATCCTTCCTTATTCTATTCAAGGATAAGCCCTTATTCGATTCAAGGAACCTACTTTTAAGGATTAGCCCAAGAAGAACGTTGAACAGCTCGGTAATTAATCTTTCATACAAGCTCTTACATTCTTTCAATCATAAATCTCTGCATTCATCACCATCTATAATACGGTAGCCAATCCAATAGGCATACCGATCCTTTCATTCGACACTGAAACCCTAAATAACGTGTGTTACTGTGTCACACCAATTTCGTTGACACCTCATCGAAGCCTCACTTTCCTGCCTAGAACGCTTTGCTGCACTGCCACTTAAATAAAACTTTACTTTTCAGAACGAACGCATTGTCGCATTGGTTCCACTGAAACTGCGGCAACCTGTTGTGTGCACTGGACCCATATTCGATAATGTTCCAGTCTAACTACACCAACCTAATAACAACCACCATATAATCTTTGTGGATATGATGAATAACATCACAACAGAAATTGCTTCATGGATTACATTCGGAAAACAACACTACGACGTATAAATTAATCAAAAAAAAACGCTCACTATACAAGTCGCTGAACAACCACCGAATGACAAGGTAAACCCAATTTTATTTAATATTTTAATGAATTATGAACATATTAGATGACAGTTGACAGTCTATTTTAAGGTTATTATTTTTTTATTTTTTTATTTGATTTTAAATGATTACTGCGATGGATCGGGATCCTGAATTTGAATACCTGGAGACTTTTGGGGATCCAGAGTTAGATTTCCAGGGATTTTAAAATCTCTGGCGTGATGTGTGCCTGCCACTTCTTTCCCCGCCAACGTCTCCAATATATAGACGTTGTCGGATAATTTTTCTTTTACGCGGAACTCTTCGAAGTTTGGGGCGAGTTTAGCCGAGAAATTATTCCCTTTATTAGAAAGGAAACGCGTCTTTTTCCAAATAACATCACCCTGTTGCAGAACCGGAGTACGGCGACCCTTATTGTACGAGTGCTTATTCCTCTCATGTTGCTTCTGCAAATTGGCCTTAACCATTTGAAAAATCTTTTCCAGCTGACCCAATCTGTCAATTCGATCGTCTTCTTCCGGTGACATGAGGACAGCTTGCGTTTCCGCTGCCGTCATTGCGGAATAAACCTCGCCGGATGTTACCAGTTCCCGACCGAAAACTAAAAAGTTGGGACTGAAACGACTAGATTCGGATTTGGCAGAATTCAACGCATACTGGAACTCAGGTAAATGTATGTCCCAGGATTTATGATATCTACCCACGTAAGCGCATAGCATGGTACTTAGAGTACGATTATATCTTTCTACGGGGTTGACCTGAGGGGTATAAAATGGGGTGTTAAATATTTGTTGAATTTTATGCTCCTCAAAAAATTTCTTCATTTCTTTAGAAATGAATGGTTTACCGTTATCGGTTAGGATTACCCTGGGGACACCGTGAATTAAAAACACCTTCTCTTTAATTAAAGGAATCATTTTGCTCGACGATGCCTCTTTCAATGGAATTATAATGGTATACTTGCTAAAACAACACGTTATAAGCAAAATATAACGGTTTCCTTTGCTTGATGACACCATGGGGCCATGAATATCCAAGGCAATATATTCGAACGGGCGACTACACTTTTTGGGTGAGTTCATCGTGCCCAATGGACCTGTTGTTACATGTTTAGTGGCCATGCAGGTATTGCAATTTGCTACATATTTGACGACCGTTTGATACAACCCTGGCCAATAGTAATGTTGCCTTAATCGGTTATATGTTTTGTAGACCCCGAGATGACCGGCAGTTGGATTATCATGGTACTCTTTAAACAACCGGGTTTGATCTTCTAACATGACGACCTCCTTCCACTGAAATTCTGGATCAACTTCCCCGTCTGCTTTACTATATCGGTAAAGTTTGCAATTTTTAATCGTCCAATTAGGATGAGCGATCGGATTATTTGCCACACCTAGGTATTGCTTCTTGAACCAGGTATCCTCTGTTTCAGAAACGCTGACACTTGCTACGAGTGGAGCTCGAGATAACGCGTCTGGGACCTTCTGCTCACTCCCTTTCCGATGGACTATACGGAAATTGTACGGAGAGAGACGAACCCCCCATCGAGCCAACCGACCTGTAGGCGAATCGATCGAAAGAAACCATTTTAAGGCTGCGCTGTCTGTATGAATTTCAAATAACGCTGTGCCTTCTAAATAGCACCTCCACTGTTCAACGGCGTGTAAAACTGCGAGGGCCTCTCGTTCCACCGCTGAGTAATGTCTCTCAGCCGCTGTTAGGGTCCGACTTGAAAATGCCACCGGCCTTTCCTCTTCGCCGTTACCCTGCGTCAAAACAGCGCCTGTCCCGTAAGCCGAGGCGTCCGCGTATACTCTGAACGGCAGGTCGTAGTTAGGACACGCCAGAACCGGTGCTGATGATATTGCTGCTTTTAATTTATTAAAAGCGGCTTCAGCTACGGGATTCCAGGCAAATTTCGGTGAACCAGGTTTTGTGGACGTCAATTGATTTAACGGGGCAGCTGTTGTGGCGAATCCCTCAATGAATCGCCTATACCAGCTGGCCATTCCGAGAAATCTACGCAACTCCTTTTTAGATTTTGGAGTCGGAAACGCAGTAATTGCGGCAACTTTGTCTGGATTGACTCTCAATCCAAAACGATCAACGACATGGCCGAGATAACTGAGTTCTGACCTAAAGAATTTACATTTTTCATAATTTATTGATAGATTAGCGTACTTTAACCGTTCTAGCACCCGAGTTAACAGTGATGCATGTTCGTCAAATGAGGTTCCTGTAATGATAATGTCGTCTAAATATACGAACACGCGTCTCTCAAATCCGGAACCAAACAGCGAGTCCATGAGGGATTGAAGAATCCCGCTGCCGTTGGAAACCCCGAACGCGGTTTAAGAAAATTGAAACGAGTTCCGGAATGGTACTGTGAACGCTGTCTTTGGCCTTGATTCTGGTGAAATTGGGATTTGCCAAAATGCAGAACTAAGGTCGATTGAGCTGAGGTACCTAGAATCTCCCAGGCTGTCCAATATATCTGTGATATATGGCAGACCGTACGCATATTTTTTTGTTACCGCGTTTAATTTTCGCGAGTCAAGACAGAAACGATAAGATCCATCAGATTTCGGAACCATTAGCACGGGATTATTCCAGGGGCTTATTGCTGGCTCAATGACGCCTAAACTCAGCATCCTATCCACTTCGTTATTTAATGCTTCCAATTTCGATGGTGAAAGCCGGTAATATCGTTGTTTAATTGGCAACGCGTCTCCGGTATCTATCACATGTTCAATCAGAGATGTCTTTCCTAACCCAATCTTCTCACTAGAAATATCCTGATATTGCTGAATGATATTATCGGCAATAAGCCGCTGTTCTACACTTAAATACTCATAATCGGTAATTATAGGTTCGATTAAACGACAAGTATTGATCTCCGAAGTATTACAAGTTCTTAAAAATTGCATATCATTAGGAATTAGGCCAAATTTTTCCCAGACATCTATACCTAAAATCAATGGTATATTTATGGCTGGAATAATGTAAAATATACACACTATCGTAACACCTTTAATTGTTACTGGTAGTCTTAGTGCACCGCTACAAAAAGATTTAACTCCATTTGCAGACGTCACAAAAAAGGGTTTACAAGGCTCTATTTTGAATCCTTGATTAATTATTTGAATATGGGCTTCCGATCCTATTATATTTAAAGTGGAACCAGAATCTAACAAACCTTTTAATGAAACTTTTCCAAAACATACTTCTAAATATAATAATTTTTCGGCGCTACTAACAGTTTGAGAGCAATTTATTTGAATTATCGATTTCTGGAGCTCCGTAGGAAGATCTATTGATCCGTCACTCTTATACGTCTTGCTATTGACATTTCGTGACCAAATCTGCCTCCCATGAACCTGATTGCTAGTAGTGCCTATGTCTAGTTTTTTTTATTTTGATCACTACGATAATTCGTAGGAGTTCCTGACCTATCCTGATTATGGCTATTTACTGCACCTTTATTCTTGCAGTTACTGCAGGTTGGAATTCTTTGTCCGGGCGCTTTACATCTGAAACAAAATATTTCCTCCTTGCGCGGACAATGCCAGTATTGATGATCATTCGTTTCGCACCTTAAACAGGTCTGCCTCCTGCCAAACGACTTTACCGCGTAAACTCGCGACCGATTATTAACGTTATCCCTTTTTTCAGGATGATCTAACCGACTATCTGCCATTGGCCTGTCTGCGACTCTCTCCCCGACCACGGAGTGTTTAGAACCCGTCGACAAGAAATCCGCCGGTGTTTCTGCGAAGAACTTTGAACGGAGATGGTTCTTCTCCAAACGTTCACAGAAAGTTTGCAGTTTTGAGACGGAATCCAGTTCGTTCAACCCGACCTGATTCGAATACACTGGCCGAACGTTCCGCAGCAGTATTTCTAGTCGCTGATCTTCCGACATGGGCCTAGCCAGACGATTGAATAAGGTGTGCATTACGTAGAAGTAGTCTGCAACGGTTTCGTTTTTACCTTGCGTCCTAACATATATTTGTTTAGATAACCTGAATTGGTAATCTTCAGGCTGAAATTTTTGTTTCAGCAGCTGTTGAAACTGTTCCCATGAGATTAAAGAGTCTCGCACCTGACGATACCACAGTAACGCGGGCCCATTCAAGAGTTCCGGCAACCCCCGCAATAATGAAGTCTCTGCGATCATTCTACTAGATGCTAACTCACCGATTCTCTCCAGGAATTCGAAGACACAGCTGCTACCATCGTACGACAAACGGAGCTTTGAAATGTCGACCCCTTTAATGGTCGCAATATTATTATGCAATGGATTATTAGTACTCTCTACCATTAATGCTGATGTTAATTTTGTATCTACTGTATTTATTGTAATATGTTTTGATTCATCGTCATCGCTTGACGGTACTGTTTGTGTGAGAGCTGTATGAAAAATGGGTGTCGATACTCCCGATTTAGGTTCTGACAACTCCTGCCACGAGTCTTCTATGTATTCCCAAAGGAGCGATAGCTCTTTCGGCATATTCAAACTCATTTTGAATCTACGGCATAACGAATTGAAGTTTTCCTGGAATATTTCAGTATTGACTTGCTCCGTGTTCGATTTTAATAATTTTATGTCGGATTTAAGCCGCGATAATGAATTTATTATATCATTTTTCGACTCTTCATTATATAAAATTGATTTAACCGGTTCTTTGTCCAACAGATCCCGCAAAATTACTCTATTTTCTTCCACCTTTTCAGCCAGTTTACCGTCTCTAATCAATATTTCGAATTCGAGCTCTGCTTTACGCAATAATTTATATTTGATAGCCATATTGATTTAGCTGTTGTTCAATATTAGAAGATGATAAATCCTACTTCGCCCGACTGAAAAGAAATAGCTTGAACAATGAGTGACTTACCCACCGGCTTGCGACAGATCTGAAAGGAAAAATTAGGAATGTGTTTCCACGTGCTATTAATTTTAAGATTTTAATAAAAAGTTTGAATTTGTTGAAGTTTTATTGTAGAATTTACTTAGTATTTTAGCGTAGTATGCTTAGTATTTTTTGTAGCAGCTATTAGTAATAACTAGATGTAGCATTAAGTAGTATAATTTTGGTGTTTAAGTAGTATTAGGGTAGTATTTTAATAGAAATTTGAATTTTTATTTTTTTTATGGTTTTTTAATTTAGATTTACGATTTAGTATAATCCAATACTTAGATAATTATGTTGGGCGCCAATTGTGACATATATAGTTGGGGGATACCTTTGGTGACCTATAGAATCTATAGTAACCTGTAGAAACTAGAATCCCCTTAGTAAAAGTCACTTGTTTTTATTAGAATTCGATTTATTGGGATCTTAGTCCCCATTACGAGAATATAAAGAAAGTAGAAACTAGAATCATTGAAAGAAGAGCAAAAGACGTGCGATCCTTATCCAGGGTCGGCTTACAAAGTATTGGATTCTAAAAGAATTATTGGATTGAAGCACGTGGGGACACGGGAATGTAGGAGGTGACGATCTTCGACGGAGTCGCGTTTCTCCTCG